>JAJIYU010008353.1:0-18106 GCA_030144865.1 Tinospora cordifolia | reverse complement strand
TGTGTATTATATTCATCTTATACATCGATATATGTGGCTTGTACAGATAAATCAAGCTTTACCTTGACAATATCTATTATTAACTTGGACTAAGAGCATCATGCAATAATATTTTCGTTTTCAGTGCTTCTACTTGCAAATATTTATGAACTACGTTGCTGTGCGCTGCCACCTCCAATTTTGCCTTTTGGTTTTTGTAATTGAAATAAATGAAATTTATAATATTATTTTAATAAAGCAATCGTACTGTACTGTGAAATTAAGTCTCAAGAATCAGTTCATTTTTTTGCTTAGTTATTTATTTTTTATTTGGACACAGTGCCATATGAAACTAAATTTCTAAACTTGGTATGTACAATTGGAGTATATAACTATTAAACCTGATTTGAACTTTGAACTTTTTTCCCTTAATGGACATTTGTAATGTCAAAATTAATTAATCGTTGGTTGTGTGTATATTTTTCATTTGAAATACCTAAATGTTGAAATATTCATATGCTCCTAGAGAAAGAGAAGTATATTGGTGCTTTAGTTGGCTGAGGAGGTGCACTTGGAGTCTAGGATTTGGATATCTCAATTGCAAAAATGTGTTTTAACCTCAATCTATTTGAGTATTGGCAACATGGTATGGAGCAACCCTTGTGCATGGGGAGGTCCATACCTCTCCAAAGTTATCTTGTGCCGTGAGTCTCTCAAATCCATGGTCTTGTCAGTGGGAAGCGGCCCCTATATGTTAGTCGTTTTGAAGGATACGTCTATCTTAGAAAGTTTTTCTTTAAAGTAAAATGACACCATCTTTTACCAAACATGTAGAATGACTCAACCCAATAAGTAATTCATTGAAAGATAAGATGACAAATGAGCATGATTGAGAAATTCTAGAAGAAGTGCCACTTGTTAGTTAGAGGGGTGTTCGTGGGTTGGTAGGGTTAGGTTAGGGACAAACTCGCAACCCATTCAGATTGAAAAGGTTTGAACCCTACCCAACTCAATGTATTCCTAAACCCAGCCCAACTCAAACAGTTTGAGTTTAGTTTAGGTTGGGCGGTCTATGAGGGTGACTCTAATTTCATATTTTTTATTATATTTCAATGTTCTCATTGGAAAAGAAATATCAAATTAAAACTTTCTTTTTTGTTTATTTTTAATTATGATTTGTAGTTGACCTATGATACATACAAAAATAATTTATTTTGAAATATTCCTTCTATTTTGATTTACGTACATTTGCTTAATGGTGTCATCTTTACAGTTGAGATTTTTCTAGTATAAAATTGATGGTTTTGTAAAAATAAAAAAATAATTATTATTACTTTTTAAAAATAATAAATTGTATTTATATAAAAAGAAGATTTGATATCAAATAAATAATTATATCAACTTAAGTATTCACTTGTAAGTTTGTCATATATATATATATATATATACACACACACACACGAAAAACGTCTTAAAAACTTATTTCATTTGTTTTTAAAAACATTTATAAACATTTATAAGAAGAAGAAGAAGAAGAAGTAAGATCAGGTTGGGTTGGTTACATTCGGTTTTAAAGTATTCAACTCGCAACCCAACCGAAATCCTTCAGGTTGGCTATTTTAAAACCCAATCCAACTGAAATAACTATAACCCAATCCAAACCAACCCAAAAGGTTTAGGTTGGTCTGGTTGGTCGGGTTGATGAACACTCAGTTAGATATTGGGTAGCTTGGTCCATCTAACATATTTTTTACCCTATTTGTGGAAGTTTCTTGGTTTAAGTAGGAACCTTTCCTATTTTGTGTTGGAAACTAATTTGAACATGGTTTTATTATATAAACCTTCATTAGGTTGTTGTATAAGAGAGTGTACAAGAACTAGGGATTTGCATGAGAGCACTTTGTGGGTTGAGATAATTTATTTAAATCTGAATAGAGGTTGTAACTTATTTGTATTTACCCGATAGTGGCTTGATTTTGATCTCTTGTGGAGTAGGTGTATATTAACCTAGCAACATAAATAGGAATGTCCTTGCTTGTGTGATTCTTTGCATTCGTTCAAATCATTTTGATTGTTTGGATTTTTTCTTTGTTTATTTGGCTGCTGCTTTTGCTGTGCATAACTTCACCTGGGGGTATAATATGAGAGAAAGTTGGTTAAGATGGTTTTGGGCTTCTCCAACAGAGACTGTAGGATACAATTAGGGAGTGTGAACAATTCAGAATAATGTTAGAGGTGGAGATATACCTAAGTAATTGAAAAATATATTTCTACTCGTAATATAAATGTTAACTTAGCACTTAATGAACCAGGGTGAGACAAGCAGATTCATATAGCTGATAATCCCCAGTAATTGGAGAAAAAAGCTTTACAAAGTTGAACATAGATTGATGCTCCCTTTAAAATCAGTGGTCTTTGCTAGTCGGAGAGGTGTCTGTTTGCCCAGTATTATATTGGTTACTATATAGATATATATTTTATTGTACAGGTTGCAGTTGCCTGTTCTTGTAGTTAGGAAGAGGCTTTGTTGATATGAGTTTGAGATATTCATCTTCTATTGTTATATGAATGACTAGCATGTACTAGTTTGCCTAATTTGTTTTATATTTGGGATGGTTGGTGATAACTTGTATAAAATGAGAGAAAAAGGCAGTATATCTATTTATCTAATTGCTATATATTGATTTGCCCGTACGTGTTGTTATCTTGTTTCAAGTATTAGTGGGCATTTGGGCAGATATCTTTCAGTATTCACACAGGCTGCTGCCCTTCAAATTAGCACAGAAGCTTGGTGCAGGATGTTACATCATTTATTTGTTCCAGGGTTAAGTCTTCTCTTCTCTCCACTAATTGTTTGAACCTTTTGTTTTTGGCAGTTTGGCATAAGATCAGCTGTTTTGAATGCTGAGTTGCCTCAAAATTCTCGTCTTCATATCCTTGAGGTTTGTCGTTACTGATCAACCTTCATTTCTTTTCTGCTATTTGTGAATGAGGGATACTTAATTAGTACAGGCATGCGGAGAAGTCTAATACCTGAAGCCGTTGTATTGAACTACCTTTCTAGGTTCTGTTATTGGGTGGAAAGTGATGGAACTAGACCTTTTATTCCATATATTGATAGGTGATAACACGCTTTTATTATCAAATATGCCACAGGATTCATGGTGAGTACCATTTAGAGTCATTCCTGATTGAGTATGTGGAGCTTTTCAAAGCCTATGGATGTAGAGTTCTCATGATTCGTGATTATTCAGATTATGTTGCACAATTTTGTTTAGATTTGGCATGTGTTGGTTGAGTGTTTAGGCCTAAATTTTCATAGTCCATTCCACCTTTGATTGAATCTAGTATCAATGACAATTTATATTTCCTTATATAAAGTCCACATGTTCTAGGTTTTACATTGTTTGAAAAGATAGGATTTTTATTTGGCTGTTATGACTTCAATTTTTTTTTCCTGAACTTATTCTTTATACAATATTTCTTTCCATCAGGAATTCAATGCAGGTTTGTTTGATTATTTAATAGCAACTGATGAGGGCCCAACAAAAGAGCCAGTTAATGAGGAGAATCATGCAACATCAAAGAAGTCTAAAAAGCATCCTAGGCAAAAATTGGATGCAGAATTTGGTGTTGTCAGAGGAATTGATTTCAAAAATGTGTATACGGTAGGTACATTATTTGGGCGCTTCTCTATACCCAATAAAATTAAAGATATAGACTTGCAAACTATGTGAGCAGAATCAGTGCTTGTCGAATTAATGCAACACTGGAGCTTTTTGATTTTACAGAAATTGCATCATATGCTTGTGCGCCTAATTTTCTTGAAACCACACATTAATGCTTTCCTACCAAAAGCTCTGATGATTACAGGCAGAAGATGTCTCATAAGGCAACTCTAATTGTCAGTAAAATATGTGATAAATAAATGTGGTCAACTGATGTGTACACTTAAATATTATGGATTTTTCTGGCCTTTCTATGAATGTGTTATTTGCAAGCATTAAATTTATAACAAGTCTTTTCAACTATCCATTATTCTTTTGTCAAATTGTTGCTTTTGGTTCGATTTAATAAGACTTGGTTTGATTTAACAAGACTTGGTTCCTCCTCTTTCAGGTTATAAATTTTGAGATGCCTCAAAGTGCTGCAGGATATGTACATCGAATAGGGCGTACTGGGAGAGGATATAATACTGGTGCATCTGTTTCTCTTGTGAGCATACTCACAACTACTTGTTTAATATCTCAATTTCTGATCATATCAAATGCATCAATTGTTAGTTAAGTAACAGTCTTTGAAATAAATGAAGCCTCTTTTCTCATGCTAGGTCCTATGCATTTTTCATTGAAGAAAAAGAAATAAAAGGGAAACTGGGGGAGTGTTCTGGTTTATAATTCGGCATCTGTTTTGCTTGGTTTTCCAGAATACTTTATGCAACATTTGACAACACAATTGCTAACAAGAGGAATGCCTATTTTTGGATGCTTAAGAACACATTAATTTGTACATCTGTTTTCTTGAAACATCTTTGTTTGCAACGTCTTGTTGTAATGTGCTTATCAATTGGCACTTTTAGTAACTAGTAATTATAATAGAGCTTCATAGCAGATATTTAAAATTTCCTTTTGCAGTTTAAGCCATAAGGTGATTGATGAAATGTTTTATTGACAGGTTTCTCCAGATGAGATGGAAATACTTGAAGAAATCAAAACCACATTGGGAAATGAGAACCAGGACTCGTCAAACTTCATTGCACCATTTCCTTTGCTCACTAAAAATGCTGTGGAGTCTTTGAGGTATAGAGCGGAGGTAAATATGCTTTGTTATCAATCAATCATGTTGATATATATATATATGTATGGAAGCTATTCAATTGAGTGCGAAGTGACAGTTTTCTATGGAGGTCCAGTTGACACCCTTGTTTTAGAGAAAAACGTACACCCATCTACGATGAACCAGTTTGACAAGCTCGCATTGGTTTCAAGTTTCAACCAATCACAGATGCCTGTTGCTAGATGAAATTGATTCTTTTTGGTTGCTTTTATTTTTGTGGCAGCTCATTGTTAAATTTACTCTTCTAAAGCCACTGTTTTTGGCATTTTCTGTTGCAATATAGTTTTAACTTGAATGCATGATGCCTTCCATTTATTTTCTCTAGAATCTTTAAAAATGTGATCTTAAAGTATGTTATGATGTGCTTTCACAGGATGTTGCAAAGAGTGTGACAAAAGTTGCGGTAAGGGAGTCACGGGCGCAGGATCTGAGGAATGAAATTTTGAACTCTGAAAAGTTAGTATAATTGTCAACTGTGAAGCTTGAATATGAAATATGTTCTGATGGCAATTTTTTTTATCATTTTCATTGTATTATTATGAAGCTAATCTAACTTCAGTCAGAAAATCTGATGTGGAACTGCACATGTATAAGCATTACATTATTTTTCACCACATTGAGATGTGTATCACATGTCATCATATGGTTCTGAACATATCCTAGTATCATGATGCTAATCTAACTTCAGTCAGAAAATCTGATGTGGAACTGCACATTTATAAGCATTACATTATTTTTCACCACATTGAGATGGGTAACACATATATCATCAAATGGTTTTGAATATGTAGTTGCAATAAAAAAATGTGGCTCTAAAGTTATATCAGAATGTTCCTTAAATATATTCAGTGTGAAGATATTTATGTTGATCCATTTTGTGTGATTTAATCATTTATTTTGTCTATGGTTTTATTGACAAACTGTCTTACTGTTGTTAGGTTGAAATCTCACTTTGAAAATAATCCCAAGGACTTAGGTAATTGTCTTTATTAGTTGCTGAAAAATGTACTTGGCTACTTTGGTAATTGCTTTTTCAAACAGTTTGTCTGGTGATTGAACAGATCTACTGAAGCATGACAAGATGCTAAGCAAGAAAGCCCCTCCTGGCCATTTAAAAGCTATACCTGAGTACCTTTTGGATCCCACAACACATGAAGCCAGTAAAATTGTTAAACTCGCCAGAGCTGCTATGGGTAATAATAAGTCGAAGCGGCATTCAGGGGCCAGGGGGAAATTTAGAAAAAGTAGAGATCCCCTAAAGACTTTCTCTGCTGAGGTAAGTACACATATCTTGACTTCCCTCTTGTTCTTTAATATATGTATTAAATCCATATATGGTGCAATTTGAACCCTTGAACTCAAAGCTCACATATCTTATATCAAACTGAACCGGTAGAATAACATATTTTTCACTTCTCTCTCTCTCTCTCTCTCTCTCTCTCTCTCTCTCTCTCTCTCTCTCTCTCTCTCTCTCTCTTTGGTTTGTCTGAATACCAATCAATGTTTTTTCTTGGCTCTGAAAATGATATTGTCCTAATGAAATTTTTGCTCAAGTCCTGACATTGCCAACTTCACGTCTGTTACTTGATGAGTATATACTATTTCAGGCACCAAAGAAATCTCAAAAAGCTGGGATGATGAGAGAGGGCAAACAAAAGGAAGACAGGAGCCACAAGCGTCAAAAGAAAGAGGCCAGTTGAGCTGACTCTTCCTTAGTGTACATTATATTTAATTGTTTTAAACTGGGCAACAAAGCAACCCAACAATTTTGTATCGTGTAGTTGCAGAAACATAGAGTGGTGTCTGTAGAGTTCAGGGTGATATGGTGGTCATCCTTGATCTTTGAAGAACGTTCTATCTTGCAATTAATTTCCTACGCATGCTTTGTGCATACACAATTTTTTAAGTAACTGAATGACTTCTAAAAGTTAAAAACATAATCTTGCTAGTATTGTTTATCTTTTTTGATTGATGCTATCGATAATGCTGAGCTGTGCGGTATGCAATTTCATATGGTCGAGAAATGAAATTGCAATTAACTCCGATTTTGCAATTAAATGCTCAAAATGTAGAACTTTCTTGCTCTTTGAGGTGAAGTTTCCAGTTACCACCAGTCTGACGAGCCTTGCTCATGAGTCATGACCTTTCTAACATGCTGTAGAGATCACTTGAAATGGCTGCAGTGCTTGAAGACACGGCCAACAGAATCATCAACCAAGACATTATTCTGTCACTCTTTGTGGCAAGTCCATGAGGATCCCTGCATTTACAGACCAACACAGTCAAAGAGTTATAATTAGATTTCTAGCAAACAAAAGTACTTTAGTATGAAAATTCAAGTAATGCTACTTTACTCCATTCTAGAAAGCAAAAGTAACGGGGATCTTGTAGTTGCAAGCAATGTAGCACTCCATTCAATTTGGCACTATTTGAATCAAATGGAACATATGATGTGACTTAGCTCACCTTAGAGCAAGGGCAGCTGGGAAAATGAACCCAAGGGAGACAGCTGCAGTGGCCCCTGTCAGCTGAAAAGCATCCCAAATATTGGGCACGGAGTTTGCCCCAACAAATATGAAGCACATGAGAACAACTGTAATGGAAGTGAATCTTCTACTGTCGTACGTGAATGGAAGGGAGTAAGGGAAGAGGATGCCATCAATGTTGAGTCGAAGGGCGAAGAAAACAACTGGGAACACCAACATGAGGTGCACAGCATAGCTTATTCTCACTACATCATCAAGCACCTTCCCGTATGGAATCATCAAGTCTGCATCGAAGTTGGTAAGCACATCATCCATCGTCTTCTCCCCAAAGAGAAGGAAGCCAAAGAAGCTGGTTGCCACATAAAATGAAGAACACAACGTCAGTGATGCCCTCACTATTGACTTCATCTGCGCGGCCTCCTTCAATTCATTCTCTATCGGGTGTACTACCAAATTAAACAGAACAATAACACGCATCAGATACCATTCATCTCGTTACAGTTCAATAGCTTAAAAGAATATTTGGAAGCAAGAACACACTCACTACTGTAATGGCAGATGTACGCTGTGACGAGTACTGGGACAGTGGTGAAGAGCTTCCAAAATGATGCCTGGCCCTCAATTTTTGGCAGCAATCGAGGCGTGTCCACGCTTCCTTCTACCAACTTAACTACTGCAATGCTCGCCATTATCACTACAAATACAAGGGCCAAGAAGACAGACACCGCCGAGGTGTACCTCAAGGAATCTACAGAAGCCCAGAAATCCATCATCGAAAACTCCTACGTCAAATGTGTGCCCCACACTTGGATTACATAAACACAGCAAGAATGAAAGGAGGAGAGAAATTATGAAAGTTGCGTGTAAACCAACCAAGTCGTTTTAAGGAGACCAGAGGAGTGAAAACGAAGAGGGTGATGAGAAGCAGAAGAACAAAGCGTGAGGTCCACCATTGCTCTCCAAACCAACCTTCTATTAACCCCCAGTGGCGCACCCCTTCTGACCTTGTGCCCGATACCACATCACCTAATCATCATCATCAACCCCATATCAAACTAACCTTAAAATTGGTAGAAAAGAATGAAGTTTAAACCACCCTTCTTTACTTAATAGATTACGAGAAGGGACCTCTTGGTGCCTAGAGGTTCCTACTTGTGAAATGATTAAAAAGAAACAACCTCCGGTTATGTGAATCATACGAGCATATACAATGGACCTGAAAATGGCCTGACCCTTTAAAGATTACGAGAGGAATCATTACCAATGATGATCATGCAGACGACGAGCATTCCGAGATTGTTCACGACAACGCAGGCCTGCAAAATTGTTCGGGCAGTACCACCAAAAGCGTCGCCAACGATGCCGGAGTATGATGATGCCTTTGATGCCTTTCCTAATCTCAGTATTATGTCAATGGAGAATTCGGTTAACGGGGCCACCAAGAGGATCATGACCAACCCGGGTACAAGTCCCAATTCCTTGACGGTGGCCGGGAGGGCCATGATCCCGGCTCCGACAATGGTTGTTGAGAGGTTGAAGACGGCACCGGAGAAAGAGGCTCCATCTGCCAGAGAATCATCGTGGTGGGAATTGGGGAGGAATATTAATGGCGTGGTGGTTATTGGACTTCTTCGGTGTTTTTTCTGTGGACCCAAGATCAGGAACGTCATTTTAGAGAGGAGGGACTTGGAGAAGGATGGATATGGGAGACCGAGCGAGGGACTACTAATTGGGAGAAGGAAAGGCTCGGCGGAATGATCTGTTAACGGCTATATTTATGGGTTTTTCGGGGAAACCGACGTGGCGGTCACTATCTGGTAGCTAAGACCAACCATTATTTGCCACGTGGAAAAGAGGGGAAAAAGAATAAATGTTGTTGTGGATCGAGAAAACGAGAAGAGCGGCTTCGTGTTTTACGTTTTGATGTCAGAGTCATCAGCTGTTTTACATGTTAGGGGTACACAGCGGGCGTGGAAGAATCCAGAACAGCTGGACCAACATATCATCTGTCCGGTTTTGGGGTTGGGTTACATTGGTTACTTAGGTAAGGTTAAGTTTTAATCAATCCAAGGGTTTAAATTGATTGAATTGAGTTAAGGGTTAAATATGTAAAAACTTGAAAATAATCGTCCCAGCCCCATCTTTTTTTTTTTTTTTTTTTTCTCATTCTTCTTCTTCTTTAATTATAAATATTTTAAAAAAATAAATAAAATAAATTTTAAAAATATTTTTGTTATGTATAAATAAAAAACTTATAAGTGACTATTTAAATTAATATAATTATTTATTTGATATCAAAATTTAATTTTATATAAATATAATTTATTATTTTTAGATCAATTTTAACAAAACTATCAATTTTAGATTAAAAGAATTTTAATTTTAAAAATGATATCATTATGCAAATTTATGTAAATTAAAGTAATAGAAATATTTTAAAATCTATTATTTTTGTATGTAGCATAAGTTAACTACAAATCACAATTAAACATAAATATGAAAGAAAGTTTTAATTTGATAATTCTTTTGTAAAAATAGAACTGTAATATAATAAAAAAATATTAAATTAGAGCCAACCAGATAAATTGACTTAACCTAAATCGAACTCAAACTATTTGAATTAAATTGTGTTGAGTTTAATTGTAATGACCCGTACTTTCAGACATTAAGTCAACGGGTTTGGCATATATTTTCATATATTTTAGTTTTTTATTTATTAATGAATACGTGATTTTCTTTCCATTTTCTAATTTTATGCAATTAATGCAAGAAATTATGAATAATTGGGAAAGAAACTAAAAAAATCATTATAAAAAATTTTGAATAAATTAGAAAATTAATTTTGAGTGTTAGAAATATTATAAAAATGCAATTGGGCTAAAAACAAAAAAAAATTAATCAATTAAATAGACCCAAAAAAATTGATGAAGTTAAAATAATGTATTTATATTGAGTTAGTTATTCGAAAAATGAATTAGTTGACCAAGTTGAAAAATCAACTTTATTGGGATAGTGGAGAGCATGCATGCAATTGGCTAAATTATTTTCACTTGGATCACCACCTTGGACAAATAGATGCATGATACATGGCAACTCTTGCCATGTCAACAAATACACTTTCTGTATACAAGAAAGTATATTTCTAAAAACTTAGAAAAAGACAAAAGTGATGACCTTAAAAAAAATCAAATCAAAAGAATCCAAGAAAATTAAAAAAAAAAAAGATAATAATCAATTAAGATGTCTCATTCTTCTCCTCATCTAGGCCAAACCAAATAAAAATAAAAGATGAGAAAGAAACCATTAGAAAATTTTTTTGGAGCTTGGATTTAGGCGAGAAGGAGTGTGAATTTGAGCTTGAACAAGAAGAAGAGGTTGAAGAAGAAAGTGATTTATACAATCTAATCCAATTTCAAGTGATTTGGAGGTGGTGCTCTTGAAGGCTAGGAGTTTTGAGCTTGATATCAGTGTTAACAAGGTGTAACATTTTGCATTTTAATGTTGCTCTTGAATTGTTATGGGTGCTATAAGATTCCCCATGATTACATACATTATATGTCATTAGAATATATTGATCTCCATGACATTTTAGGACTTTTCCAAATCTGGATTTTTATTTATCATAAGTTTAGAGTGCCTTTTGGTTTGGCTAAGGAAGCTATAACATAGGAAATCATGTGTAGGTGTTGCATGATTGCATGCTCGTGAAATTTCATTAAAAGGATTTGTTACAAGCTGAAAAATAAATGTTCATGACTGAAAATTTTAATCAAGTTGGTATTGGAATATGTTTTGAGAGGGCAAAAATAATTAGTAACCTGTATGATCAATTAGAATTATATAGATGTGATTTGAGTGAAAATTCCCATGGAAAAATCAAATAATAAGTTGCTGGAAAATCTTGCTACAGCAACTAATTTTCATGTTAAATGTGTGTATTTGGGTCCATTTGTGTGTAAAATGCTAAGTATTTAGGTTGGATTAATAAATGTGTACGAAAAGACTTATATGGGATGTGTCTCACATAGTATTATTAGGAATAAGCATGTATTTGGGTTGAATAGCATGAACATTTCTTGCCCCAAATATGAAAATCATAATTTTTTAAAAAATCTATCATGGCATCATATTTTGTTCTTGCTGTTATGAATTTTTAAAAATACTTAGCCATGTCCAATGGATTTTAAATTTGGTGAGTGTCTTTTTGGGACAATTAATAATAGTGAGAAAAAGTTTCATCTCAAATCGATAAGTTTAAGGGGGCCAACGGAATGCATTTGTGACTGCCTGTTGCAAATACGGTGCCCAAAAACTAATTGGTGAATACCAAGTTAAAATAATACCCAACGACCTCAAAAAATTGTCATTCAAAATTTTGAAGAAACTTTAAGAGGTCTAAGATGACTCGACAAAATTTGGTGAGAATTTGACATACGGATTGATTGCAGAAAAATTGGAAAATTTGCTACACAGATGGACCATTAAACTAGAATTTGACTAAGTATGAAAAATTTGGAGATTTTGATCAAATTGACCTATTTTAAACCAGTTTGACCCAAATTGATCTATTTTGACCGAATTTGACTAAAAGTAGTCATGTTGACCAATTTTGACCAGTTGACCAAGTTCGACCAATTTATCGATTGAGCAATTTGACCAAGTCAAACTCGAGTTGACTAAGACCGATTAGGGACAGTACGTCTAGAGGTGAGTCACATTTCATAAAAGAATTAAAATTAAATTTAAATAACGCAGATCTGAACACATATTACAAGACTAGGCCAAGTGTCAATGAGTGTTAATGGGACATCAGTATGCAAGACCCGATATGAGTAGTACCTTGGGGTTGTTTACTTACACTCTTATTCTACATGATCTCGTATTATTGTTTCATGTGCATCGCATTGCATTATGTGCATACATCACATTTCATGGATACGATAATAGGCTAGAGTATAGGTAGGACGTCTAATCGACTAGTGGCCCCATAGTGCTTCTAGGATTGGGGAATGATTCTGCTGTTGTTGGTGCGCCGTCCTCCCGTTTCATCGAGTCTTGAGGTATGGACCCACAGACTTCATGCATATGTGACCTCTCGACACCTAGTAAGTCGAGGTGAACGACACAATTAGGGCAGTTCCTTACCTGATTGATGACATAGGCACTTTACCTTTATATGTACCAACCTGGCTTATGCAAGGCTTACATTTTCGTGACTTGCCTTTCAAATGGAGGTTCCGAGGTGTGGGCATTAGATCAAGAGGGCCTCATTAGCCCATATAGTAGGGTCATACTTGGGCGCACCCTACCGATGTTAGTGGATCATGACTGGTTTTCTTGACTATATGATCCGTCGATTTATTGTGAAGGGCTTGATTGCTAGTAGAGCCGAACCCTTCTATGATAGGCATGATAGATGAAATCCATCATTTTATTACTCACTACATTTATAATGTTGCGTGGTGTCTATCATCGTTACTATTGCCTACTACAAATTGCATGTTTCACATCAATTTATTCTTGGTATTGATGATTTTTGACTATTACATTGCTTGATACATATATACAATTTCTTGCAGAACACTATTTTTAAGTAAACATCTTCAAACTACTACTCACTGAGCTCATGTAGGCATTAGAGCTCACTAATCATTAACATTTTAGGTTCCTCGTCAGTGGAGAAGGGAAAATGAATTGTTATCGCTTGATCCTGCCAAGCGTGGTTTAGTTGGTGTCATTTTGAACTTATAAAAAACAATATTATATTTTTGTACCTGCTTGGATAATTGTAATTAAATACATTTAAGACTTCTGCTATATACTTAACTTTTATGCTCCTATTACGTTGTCTAATGTTATCCACTATTTTATTATTTTTATGCACTCTAATTACTATAAGTGATTGTTGAAAAGACTTAGCGGTAGTTGGGCGAGCTTGGCTCGCTGAGTGGACTCGTCAGGATATCATGTCGATCGGGCCGCCTTTTTTGGAAGGGGGCACAACAATGTTGGTCTCAAAGCTAGGTTGATTTTAAAATGGAAGTTAAGAGATGGAGTAGATACAAGTGGAGCAAAACCCAAATAAATAAATAAATAAATAATATTTTTTAAATATAGCATAGTAGAGATAATATGCAAACTCTAGGGTTTATGTTTACAAATATTGACGGCATTAAACGTATTTGTGTGAATTGTAGATCAAGATGCCACCTAGGCGAGTTCAAGGTCGAGGTTGATTGCCATGTTTACCCTCACAACCTTCTCCACCGCGACAGCCTACTCCTCTTCCACAGGTGCCAGCACCTGCAAAGCTCAATCATATACGGAGATTAGAGGAGCTTATCCGGATGCAAGGTGAGAGATGTTTCAGGCATAGACCACTACCTTACATCAGACGATCGATGGGTTTCTAGCAAATACACAGCGACCCACACCCCCTGCCCCACCTGTTGAGGAGCCCACCATACCAGAGGCAGAAGATGAGGCTGAGGCACCTTGTAGAGACAGAAAGAGGAAGAAGACTTCACATGAGAGATTGTTGAAGAGGTTCCTAGATCTTAAACCTTGATAATATTGGGGTGGGGTTGATCTTGAGCAAGCTGAGAATTGGCTAATGAACATAGAGAAGATCGTTCGGTCAATAAAGCTTGAGGAGGAGATTCAAGTGTGCTTAGCGGCTCACATGCTTGAGGGTGATGTTGGCAGCTGGTGGCTATAAGTTCTTTCCACAGAGCGCCCAGTTAAGACATGGGCCTAGTTTAGCGAGCTATTCATTGAGGCTTTCGTACCTACCAAGGAGAAGGAACGAAAGAAGGTGGAGTTTTTGACCCTCCGACAGGGAAACATGACAGTTCAGGAGTACACCTACAGATTTCTACATCTTGAGTCATACGCTCTAGGACTTATAGTTACAAAGGAATAGAGGAATGGATTTTACCACCGAGGGTTGAATGCTAATGTTCACCGAGGTGTTCATGGTTCCAACCTTAAGTCACTTAAGCGAAGAGCCTCGAGGTATGAGGCTGATTGTAGAGAGGAGCCACTTCAGGTCTAGGTATTACCAGGTAACACCCCACAGGCTCTTACTGATACTCAGAGACGAGGGTGGAAGGACAAGAGAAGCAATAAGAATAATAGGGGGAGATATGTACATGGATCCACTAGCGCACCATAGCTACAACCGATGACTACAATTTTTCTAGAAGATACTCAGATTCAGACTGCAGCCCCACCAGCACCAGCTCAGATTGGGGATAGGGGCTAGGGTAGAACCGGGGCGGGACAGGTAGAGGTTTAGGCTATAGAGCATCTGCATAGACTCAGACAAGGCAAACAGCTCAGAGGCAGCCTATCATATGCTACTAGTGTGGACAGCCCAGACACAAGAGGCCAAAGTGCCCTTTTTAGCAGCTTAGCCATTGGGTACTCCACAGCCTTATCACTGAGAGGTAGCTCACATAGTGACCCAACCAGATCCAGGTGCCATGAAGACCTTGGTGGAAGGTATCGTTTCTATTTTGGATTCGAATCTTTATGTACTGGTTGATGCTGGCTCTACTTTATCTTTCATATCTAGTCCTGCAGCAGATAGACTTAAACTTATACTTGTTAGGGCATCTACATGGCTTGTTTTGAGTACAATAACTAGGGAACGTATTTACCCTAACTTGATATGTGAGCACTGTGTGTTGTGTATTGGCAACTTCGAGACCATAGTGGATTTTCAAGTACTAGAGTTCTTAGAACTTGATGCCATCCTCGGCATAAAATAGCTAGTTGCTTATCATGCTTATGTCGATTGCTATGCAAAGCGAGTCGTGTTCCAAATACCAGACAAGCCTATAGTTGTGTTCCCAGGCAGATGTTCGAATAGATGTAATACACAAAGAAGATTGGCGACACCTAAGGAGTTGTATGCCTCAGTTGGTGCAATTGTTGGGGATAGTGATGGGCCACCTAAATCGAGACTAGAGGATATTCTTGTTGTGCAGGAGTTCCTTGAGATATTTCTTGATGATCTACCTAGCCTGCCCCCTAAGCGAAAAATTGATTTTATCATTGAGTTGATTATGGGGACATAGCTGATTTTCATACCTCTTTCCCATATAGCATCGAAGGAGTTACAATAATGAATTGAAGATCCAACTTCGAGAGTTACTTGATAAGGGTTTCATTCGACCCAACATATCACCTTGGGGAACCCTTGTGTTATTTGTGAAGAAAAGCATGGTAGCCTCCGATTGTGTATTGCTTACCGTTAGCTGAATAGAGTAACAATTAAGAATAGGTACCCCCTTCCCTGCATTAATGATCTTTTTGACCAGTTGAAGGGTGCTAAGGTTTTCTCAAAGATTTTGGGTACCATCAGCTTAGGGTTAGAGAGGAGGATGTATCTAAGACAGCTCTCCAGACTTGCCACAGACACTATGAATTCCTAGTTATGCCATTCGGTGTGACGAACACTCTAGCAATGTTCATGGGCTTGATGCTGCCAGTGTTCAAGCCTTATCTCGTTCAGTTTGTAGTTGTCTTCCTTGATGATATATTGATCTACTCCAAAACTAAAGAGGAACATGCTAAACATTTGAGGATAACATTGCAAACTCTAAGGGAATGTCGCTTGTATACCAAGCTAAGTAAATGTGACTTTCGATTGACGAAAGTTAAGTTTTTGGGTCATGTTGTTGGAGCTAAGGGCATTTCTGTTGATCCATCTAAGGTTGAAGCAATAGTTAATTGGTTGAGACACACTACGGTGACAGATATTTACATTTTTCTGGGTTTAGCTGGATATAATCAGAGATTCGTATCGAATTTCTCTCGTATTGCTGCCCCCATGACTAAGTTAACCCAGAAAGACATACCATTCATTTGGAACGATGTTTATGAGCATGCCTTCTTTGAACTTAAGTAGAGATTGACATCGATACCAGTGCTTGTGTTACCAAAACCTAGTTAGGAGTTGGCAATCTACGCTGATGCTTTAGGATTAGGCCTTGGCTGTGGTTTAATGCAAAATAAGAACGCCATTGCCTATGCTTCGTGACAGCTAAAGGCTTATGAGAAGAATTACCCCATCCATAACTTAGAGCTAGTAGCCATTGTTTTTGCACTCAAGATTTGGAGGCATTACTTATACGGAAAACGATTCACTCTTAGAGCCTCAAGTATTTGTTCTTTTCTTTTCAATATCTTATGCCTTTGTATAAAATTCAAGAATACAAAACTTTCAATAAAATCAAGGCAAATTAAAAGATAAAGAAATTCAAACTATTTTATTCATAATAGAAATTGAGAGTATTAAACTCTTAAAAAAATAACAAGTTGTTACAGCGGAAGACTTCAAAATACTTTTCAGTAGAAAAACATAAAAATTTTGGGCAACATGCCCTAAAAATTCTAAAAAATATAATACTGAAAAACTTTCTAAGAAATTATCTATATTCAACTGCTCCATGGATTTCATGTTCCTAAAAAATAAGAAAGGAAGGAGTGAGCACATAGCCCAGTGGATCCTTTTCGAACAACCATCTTTCATATTCAAACTCATAACACATTCATAATTCAAACACTTGCAATCATTAGGTGTTTCAAACAACTATTTATTTAAGTCGAGTTTCAGATCAAAAGGGCCTTTAATCCCTTGATATTCTTAACAAAGTACCTCCTTAGAGTGAAATATAGCTTTTCTTAGCCAATTTCATTGGACTTTTGGACTTCAAGGGAACTTACCCACCAACCAAATACTTTGGTCTTAAAACCATATGAAAAGAACATCCATAGTGTCGCCATGACCACCATAATGGTACGTGGTTATTATCTCCATCATCTTTGATTAATTCTCATATCATGATCTCATAAAATAAACTTCAGAATATGAAATCAATACTAAAATTTAGAATATACACGATCCATTCATGAAACACTCATAAAACATGCATCATACTTTAATTTAAAAGCATAAGCATGATACTAACATGGCATGGATGATATGATTTTTCAAACATGAATCAAAACTAAAATACTGAAATAAACATTTAAATTCGAGAACTAAAATTGAAAATATTTGAATTCAGTGAAAAACACACAATAATGAGCATGCCATGAATTCAAATAAGAATAGAAGGGTGTTCTAGAAATCACTTCCACCTTGTGATGCTTTCTTCCTGAATTTCGACAGCAATTTCCCCCATGTATTAATGCTAATGAAGATCACCCAATTTAATTCTCCAATTCGAGAGCTTCTCACACACACAAGAAGGGAGAAATGGGAAAAGGTGTCAAGAAGAAGGCTTTGAGAAAACAAGATGAACATTCAACTCTTATTTTTTGGAATAAATGAAATTATGAGCCTAAAGGGGTTTATATAAGTTTTTCAAGGAAGAAAATTAGAAAGTTTTGTATCCTTCTTTGAATAAAACAACCTAATTCTCTCTAATTTCGTACTTTCTAATTTTTGGAGCAAAATGAACATTTTTCAAAATTTTTTCAAATTTTAGAAATATTTTTTGAAATTTTCAAATATTTTTTTTCGTATTTTTCGTTAATTTTAACGTAATTTTCATATTATAAATTTTGGCTTTATTCTGGTTCCTCGAATTTTTTTCGTGTAATACCCCAGAATTTTGTCAAATAATTTAAAATAAATAAAATAAGTTGAATAAATTAATTTTGGGTGCAAATTGTGGGTTGACACATGAAAACTAAAATATATTAGAGATATAGAAAAATTAAGCAAATAAGACCTTAATTTGATAATTAAATGAAAATTTAGGTTTAGTAGAATTAATTATAAAATTTAAGGA
>JAJIYU010008352.1:0-18059 GCA_030144865.1 Tinospora cordifolia | reverse complement strand
ACGGAGGCCAGAATAGAACACATGATGAATGAAGTCACCATGAGAGTGATGGAACAAGTAGAACGGATGCTCGCCCGAGCGATACCGCAAGCAGCACCACAGGTGCAAGAATAGGTTCCAATACAACTACAAATGCCAGCACCTGAGATTCCGGAATGTCAGGTAGAACCAGAGAACATAGAAGACAGAGAACACAGAAAGCTGCTGTTAGAATTGAAAAAGTTGGGACCATCAAAGTTTCATGGTAAAATAGCATGTGACATTACTTGAGGGTTTATTGATAATTTCTAGTTTAGTTTTAGTTTGATTTTTAAAATGTATCTTTCAATTGTTTAGATAAAATTTGAGCTTGTGAAAAAAATAGTTAGAAAATCATTTTTTTTAAATGATGATAGCCACTACTTTGGGATTTCTACTATAACATTACTCCATACAAATAACAATAAAATTGCTAATGAAAGTGATCGAAAAAAAAAGATCTAAATTAATATTGAAACCAATTACTACCAATACTTCCTAAATGAACTCAACAACAATGGCACAAAAAACTTGTGGTGAGTATTCCTTGCTGTTATGTAGCAACCTAGGTTTGATCTATGGCAACAATGCTAACAAATTAATTGTATTCTTGCAAGTACATGTAAATGACATCACAAGATGTCTTAGTAATTTTAATTAGTTGAACTGTATACTATTTTTTATTAAAAATGGGCCAACCAACCTTTTCTTTTTTGGTCTCTTTGTCCATTAAGAATATATTTAAATAAAAAAAATACTACTTTTTAAATGTAGATCGACATTAACCACTAATGTATCAAAAAATAAATACAAAAAGATGAATTAATTAACGCATTTAAATGCATACAAAGTGATGAACAAGTGACGTGTGTTCCATTGACGAACAAACTCCCTCATGTCATCATTTTATTAAATACAAATGATGATATTACTATATTCTAATATATTCTAATAAAGAAAGAGAATGATATTATCATCTAATTAATTTTTTAAAAAAATGAATTCTAACTTCATTGTAGACGTTTAAGATGATTGATTAACGTAATCACATTCATAAGACTTTTTCAATTCTAACATGAAACATATTTATATATTAATATTATTAATAAATTAGTATTTTAAATTAATAAAATACTAATTTATTCTTTAAATTAATTTTTTAATTCTTTAAATTAATTCATAAGACTTTTTCAATTCTAATAGAGTTTCATGGTAGAATCGAAAGATACATCAGAGAACATAGAAAGCTGATGTTCATGGATAGCTCTATTTTACCATGATTCTAGACCAGCAAGACTTCTCCTTAGCTCTAATGCTTGACTACATTATTCTCCTCCCTTTGTAGTTTCCAATGACATCAAAATCATTAGATTTGGCAAAGAATTGGGTAAGTTATAGAGCTTCAATGTTGAGAAAAGAACAAGTGAAGAGTTGCAAGAACATCAATTGCAAAATGAGCAGGGAGAAAGAAGATGAAATTGAACAGAGAGGCGTTTTTATAGATGAGCCTATGTTTCTACCTTGTTTCCTTGCTTCCTCTCATGCCACTTCTGATCCTAGTCTCGTCTCATAATTTCAGCACTTCCTTAAGAGACTAAGTAGCCAACTTTCACCTCCAAGTGGAGAAGAATTACGTGAGAAATTCTCACATTCCACTAACCCTGTCACGACCCCTTTCAGGTGACGTCACGACTGGAACAAAATTGCCAAACATGTCAGAACACTGGCATGTCAAAAAACTTTGTAATCTTTCCCAATCAAATAACCAATTTCCTCAAAAATTTTGACAAAGTCTCCTCTAAAAATATAACATATCACTAAATTCAAAACCACTTCATAATCACAATCAATATAAAAATACATATTCATTCATCAAATTAATCATACATCCACAAAATCCCTAATTTGTTTGGACATTACACCCAGATGATAACAAGTCTATATAATTTCCAAATCTAGTAATCTGACAATTTATCACAGTTACAACAAACAATTAACTTCAAAAGAAACTAGAAATGATATCACATCTTCCCTTTCCCTTTCTTGTAAGAAACTAGAGAAAATGATTGAGAGTAGAGTGAGTTGTAATATCCCACTTTGGTCCGACTCTGGGGAGATTATTGGGCTAAATGTGCATTTAAGGGTGTTTTATTGTGCTGAGCGCTTTTGGAAGACTCAGGTACGAGTTTTGCTAAGAACAATATCCTGCACCCAGTTAGTGGTGGCTAAGATGGGGACAATATCATCATGGTGAGTCTGGGTTGTTACAAATGGTATTAGAGTCGCTCTATGTGTACCATAGGTGTGAATCTTGAGGACGAGATTGCTCCCAAGGGGGGTGGATTGTAATATTCCACATCGGTCCAACTCCAGGGGGATTCTTGGGCTAAATGTGCATTTGAGGGTGTCTCATTGTGCCGAGTGCTTTAGAAAGACTCATGTTCGAGTTTTGCCAAGAACAAAACCCTGCACCCAGTCAGTGATGGCTAAGGTGGGGACAATATTGTCACAGTGGGCCCAAGTTGTTACATGAGCAAACAACATGCTCAATGAATAATCTAACTTGTAGCATTATACAACCATCATATATATAAAACATGCAAAGCAAAACAAATTTCAAATCACCTGCAAATGAAATAAAACCTAACATATACGCATAATGCAATGTGTGAATTCCCATCCTAGTCACCCTAGCCATACTCTGAAGGCGTGTCCTTAGTCATACTCTAAAGGGGTATCCCTGGTCATACTCCGAACGGATGTGGGTTTTTCACAAAATCATTTCATGAAATTCAAATAAATATGCAATACAACATATCATTTTATTTAATAAAAATTAGGCATTTTAATATAACATCGACGTCCAACATAATACCATAAGTAAAGATTACTCACAAAAATTAATTCTCAACCAGTTCTTAATAGACAATAACAATTTATCCCCACATTGCCAATATGATCCTGTCACCAAAAATTATTTACATGCATCAAATCAAATTCAACTCATTTAAATTTATTTTATAAGTCATTTTCAATGTATTTACATGTGACACCCCGACCTTAGGTCCGGACTTCTCGAAATGAATCATCGGGTAACCTTCCCCCGAAGTCGGTGTAGTCAAATTTCCTCTTTACCTATTTCCTATTAACTACCTGTATGCAATCTAGTTGCATGCATGAAATAATTAATTCAAATAAAATAAGCAGCAGAACAAACCTTAAAATCTAAAACATCAATGCCCATTTTAAAATACTTATAGTATGACAATTCTTGTTCAAAGTCCAAAACATGAGAATTCAAAAGTAAATATACCTCTTAAAACCAAATAGACTCATGCCTGATTCAATATTTATATCAAAATATATGTCAAAATAAAATCAAGTCAACCTCTCAGAGGTTTTTTCTGTTATGCCTCGAGACTTATATAAATCAGTGTAAATCTCTCCTATGGATACCTAAAAAATAAAATATGGGTGAGTTCGAAAGCCCAATGGGTCATCCCAACACATCACAAGCAATATAAAGATCAAACACAAAACATGCAAACACTTTCAAAGCATTAGTCGTTTCACACAATAGATTGGTTTATTGTGACTTTATCCGAAGGAGATAATCTCCTGGAATTCCCTAGCGGTTGTAGGATGCCATGATACATTAGGCTTAGCTATATCTCGCAAGTAGGTGTACGCTACAATTCCTGAGCCATACAAAATAAACACATCAATTTTACTTGCGTCAAGTTTGAAGTACGCTGCACAACCATACTTCAAACACATCAAGTTTGAAGTATGCTGCACAACCATACTTCGAATGAACTGAAATTGGGTTTGAATAACATAGATCCAAATGTATACTTCAGGACTAGGCTAAGTGTCAACAGGACATCGGTACACGAGACTCGAGGTGAGTAGTTTAATTTAACTTGTGTTCCTTGCATAAAATATGAGTGAATGACATGGGTTTAATGGTTTCATGTGATTTGAGTTACATCAATTGGTTTGAAGTATATATAGATGTACACTGATAATGAAACCATAAGCTCGTGGTTCAAGTGCGGGGTCAAGGTACATAATGTGATTGAGATTAAACTCAAGGTCTGAGCGCAAGATTAGGAGATATGATCAATGCATCTAGCTTTTGACCCGCTCAAATGACGACATTTGAGGACTAAGTACAGGGTTACGGTATTCGAGGAATACATCTAGCTCATGACTCGCTTGAGTGGCCGGTATGCTTAACTTACGACCCGCTCGAGTGATGACCATAGGGCTGGATTTGATGATTTAAAACCCTAGTCTAGATATAGTTTTCTAACTAACATGTATTTAAAATGTTCTTCTTTAAACTGTTGCGTCGTTTATAACTGCTTTAACTCTATGCCATGCTTTCAATCACTATTTCATCTCTATTGTTCATGCATACATTCACTATTTTTGGAAGGCTAGTTATAGGTAACATGCTGATTTTGCTGCTCACTAAGCTGTGTTGAAATTTTAGGCTCACTACTCTATTAAAATTTCAGGTTCTTCGAAGGCTGACAAAGGAAAATGCGTGGTGATAGCCTAGTCCCTTGGTGGTTCCTTCCATTTTCATGTTTTTTTTGTTAGAGGTTGTTCATTCCTGTACATGTAAATGATGGTCAACTATGTATTTTTGAAATAAGATAATATGTAATATAAAAATGATAACTCTTTGATAGGTTTGAAAAGGGTAGTACTTACTCTTGGTTTTAACTGTAATGTTTGTTTACTTTCACACTTCACATAATGAATCCTTAAATTATTCTGATATAACCTATTGTTTCAATTGGAAAGACTTAATAGTGATCGGGTGAACTTGACTCGCTAAATGGGTTTGTTGGGTCACTATGCTGGTTGGGCCGCCCTTCGACCTAGGGAAGGGGCCCCAACATATATTCATCAAAATTTCACTTTGAAATTTTTGGATATCATTTGGTATGTGTTCTAGGTCCATATTTCACACTCCATTTTTGTTGATTGCATCTATTGCTATGGTATGTCCGTCAATTCGATTTTGTATCTTCACAAAGTTAATTTGTTATGATGTTTGGATACTAAGTATTTGGGTATCTGAGGTTTTTATAAACCAAATTTCAGCCTTATATACCAACACTTATATAGGTTTTCTTATTTCCAAACTTAGGCCAAAATATTGTGTTCCTCTCAAAGTATACAAACATGATGGATTCATGGACTAATTGTAGTCAAGCCACTCATGCATTTTCTTTGAAATTTTACTAGTACATTACCCATACTATGCTCTATCTATGGCCAATAGCTTAGAGTTTTCAGAGCATCTCATCCGATTTTTCAAGCATAAGTTTCTTGATCTTACTTGAACGAGTTTAATTGCCCATCCATGATTAGCAATTAAACTAGTTATCTTCAATGTACAATTTGATGACTTGATCAACACCAAATCTCCTCATTTTTAGCTTAGTAGATCATTTAACATCTTTATTTCTATGTCCCAAGGGTTTGCACACCCACAATTTTTCAATTAATTATTATAGAACCTTGAAGTTAGGCCATTGCACATGGTACTAGGTAATGGGAAATTGACTAAGTGTTGGACAACTCACAACAACGTGTTTTCATCACCATTTTTAACCTCCTATTCACAGTTTGAGTATAATTTTAGCATTCTTATGACATCATTTTTGCTCGCACATTATCAATAATTCATCCTAAAAGCTTTAGAAAATGCAATTCATAATCAAATCATCCATTTTTAGCATAAAACATCAATTCAACCCAAAGATTCCATAATAGATGTTCATGGATGGCTCTATTTTACCATGATTCTAGACCAGCAAGACTTCTCCTTAGCTCTAATGCTTGACTACATTATTCTCCTCCCTTTGCAGTTTCCAATGACATCAAAATCATTAGATTTGGCAAAGAATTAGGTAAGTTATAGAGCTTCAATGTTGAGAAAAGAACAAGTGAGGAGTTGCGAGAACATCAATTGCAAAATGAACAGAGAGAAAGAAGATGAAATTGAATAGAGAGGCGTTTTTATAGATGAGCCTATGTTTCCACCTTGCTTCCTCTCATGCCACTTCTAATCCTAGTCTCGTATCATAATTTTAGCACTTCCTTAAAAGACTAAGTAGCCAACTTTCACCTTCAATTGGAGAAGAATTAGGTGAGAAATTCTCACATTCCACTAACCTTGTCACGACCCCTTCTCAGGTGACATCACGACCGAAACAGAATTGCCAAACATGTCAAAACACCGGCATGTTAGAAAACTCTGTAATCTTTCCCAGCCAAATAACCAATTTCCTCAAAAATTTTACAAAGTCTCCTCTAAAAATATAACATATCACTAAATTCAAAACCACTTGATAATCACAATCAATATAAAAATACATATTTGTTCATCAAATTAACCATACATCCACGAAATCCTTAATTTGTTTTGACATTACACCCAAATGATAACAAGTCTATATAATTTCCAAATCTAGTAATGTAACACCCCAACCCCCGTATCTTTAAGCATTGAACACGACCACCATTCTCTTGACGGTGGACTAAACCAAACGGCGGGCCAGGCCGGTATTACTTTACAAGTGACGCACACTTGACTTTCTTTCTATTTCAATTATTTCATGCCTTGATTGTATTTAACAGTACATAGCTTAAATTCAAAATTTTAGTAAGGCAATAATAAAAGAAATAACTGAAATTCATAAACTCAATTAATTAAATAAAATTGAGTACATAATTTGATTTAAAAAAATATTTACAACGGAAGTCTTAAAACTTGGGCAACATGCCCTTACATAGAAATTAAAAACTTTTTAAATAAAATAATCTATCTAATTTTCATGGTCTTCATGCAAATCAATTACCTAAAAAATAGAAAGAAGAGGTGGGCACATAGCCCAGTGGATCTTTCTAAATATCTAAATCATTATTTTAATTCAAATAAACCAAGCATATCAAACACTTTTATACATTAGGCGATTCAAACAAATTTCTTGTTTATAGTTGACATTCGGACCGAAAGAGTTTAATCTCTGTATTCCACATCGTGGGGAGAGAGAATGACAAACGAAAACTCAAACCCCAATATTTATGAAGTGGGATCACTCTTGGAAACCCAGTTCGAAATCGTCAATGGTAAACTGGCAAGCCGAGTCGGGGGGTGGAACACAAACGATGACATTAGCAAGTCCATCATCATGCCGGTACGTGGATTGAATCATTATTTAATCTTTCCTTAGTGATAAAACACACAATATCAGATTAAACCATCGATGCAACATATACAAAAACATGAATCATTAAATATTTATTCATGGCACAATTCATGTATAACATGCATCAATAATCTTAATTTCTAAACATGCATAACATGTATATTCATGGCACATCAATTAAATAAAGCATGCAAATTAAAACATATATTCAATTAATCATCTTCAAAACATTATCACACATGCAAGACTTATTCAAATTAAAATAAATAAGTAGAAGTTAGAAGTCACTTCCACCTTAAAAATGTCTCTTCTGTATGCCTCTGAAATCCAGCAGAGTTCCATTACTTTAATGCTTCCAAACACTCAAGAACACTCAAAAACTGAAGGGATTGCCAAGAAGAAGGCTAGAGAGAGTCAAGAGGGACTAGTATGTTCTTGATTTGGGATGAACACAATGTGAGCATTAGGGGTCCTTTATATAGAGTTCAAAATAGTGTAGAATGGTAAGATTTTGGTGTTTTCTTTGTAGGAAACTTGCCAATTATTCAAATTTTCGTGCCCCCCAAGCATAGAAAAATAGCAAGTAAGTTTGGAATTTGGAAACACAATTTTTCAATTTTTTTTGGAATTTTTTCTTTTTTTTGGTTATTTAATTTCGATTTAATCGGAGTATTGAATCTGGACCGTTGGATTTTCCTCGATCGCTGCATCAGATCATGGTTTAGGATTTTTGGGTTAGCTGTGGGTCATTGGATCGTTCTCGATGGCATTAATACAGATGATCTTATCTGGACCAATAGATTTCCTCGAACGCAACACGATCATCAGGGTGTCTAAGATCTTCACCGTCGGATTAGCGTCGAGCACAACACACGTTCGCGATCATCAAATACAATCCGTCCGATCGTCCTTGAGTACAGTACGCGGATCTGGTTTGTGATTAACGAAACGCATTTGGGCCGTTGGATCATGCGAACTTAATCTTGGACCGTTGATCAATCTCGAGTGATGTATTGCTTCGCAATTGATCGATAACGTCTTGAATCTGGGCCATCCGATTTTCCTCAAGCGCAGCATCGTTCACGATTGATTCCTGCGACTTTGATCTCCGCCGTTGGATGGATCTCGAGCACAAAATCTGATCTTGATCACCAATCCGAACCGCACGATGAACCTCGAGTGCAGAGTCATTCGTGATCAAATGATCGAATCTGAACTGTTAGATGAGGCAGATCGTCTCTAGGCCGTTGATTTCAATGATTCGGTGCTCCTGGGAGCCGTTTTGGGCTTCGATTTCATTCGTTGGATTTTGCAAATTTGTTTTGGACCATTGGATGCAGTTTCTAATTACCAAATTTGATTTTTAAGGTTGTTATTATCCGAAAATTGCTAATTAGACACTTCCTAATTGATAAAAACTTGATTTTCTTGTATATTTCCTTCTATTTTATGATCTTACTAATATTTTTTTCTTTCTAATTATTTAATATTGCATTTATTAGATATTTTTCTATTTCTTTAATACATTTAATGCCAATAATTAAATAATCTATATTTTTCATTTCCATGTATTTTTATTTATTTCATATTTCATTTTTAGATAATAATTTATGTAATTATAAATTAATATTTATATAATGTTTGATTTTTTTTTTAATAAATATATGTATGCTACATTTTTATTTAATTATATAAATTTTTTCTATGGACATATTCCTATAATATGTAGTATTCACATTTATTGTGCTAACACACACCTTATTCATACCCATATTAACCTATATGTATATTATTTCTTAAGCAACTTCTTAAATTTCATAATTAATTCTACTAAATTGAAATTTTCATTTAATTATCAAATTAAGGTCTTGTTTGCCTAATTTACATTATGTCTCTAATATATTTTATTTTTCATGTGCCAACCCACAATTTGCACCCAAAAATTTCTTAAAATCTTTGAATTTAATTCACTTAACTTATTTTATTTATTTTAAATTATTTGACAAAATATTGGGGGTATTACAAGTAATCTAACAATTTATCACAATTACAACATACTATTAACTTCAAAAGAAACTAGAAATGATATCACATCTTCCCTTTTCCTTTCTTGTAAAAACCTAGAGAAAATGATTGAGAGTAGAGTGAGTTGTAATATCCCACTTCGGTCCGACTCTAGGGAGATTATTGGGCTAAATGTGCATTCAAGGGTGTTTTATTGTGCCGAGCGCTTTTAGAAGACTTAGGTTTGAGTCTTGCTAAGAACAAAATCCTGCACCCAGTCAGTGGTGGCTAAGATGGGGACAATATCATCATGGTGGGTCCAGGTTGTTACAAATGGTATCAGAGCCGCTCTATGTATACCGGAGGTGTGAATCTTAAGGATGAGATTGCTCCCAAGGGGGGTGGATTGTAATATTCCACATCGGTCCGACTCCAGGGGGATTCTTAGGCTAAATGTGCATTTGAGGGTGTCTCATTGTGCCGAGTGCTTTTGAAAGACTCATGTTCGAGTCTTGCCAAGAACAAAACCCTACACCCAGTCAGTGGTGGCTAAGGTGGGACAATATCGTCACAGTGGACCCGAGTTGTTACATGAGCAAACAACATGCTCAATGAATAATCTAACTCGTAGTATTTTACAACCATCATATGTATAAAACATGCAAAGCAAAACAAATTTCAAATCACCTGCAAATGAAATAAAAACTAACATATACGCATAATGCAATGTGTGAATTCTCACCCTAGTCACCCTGGCCATACTCTGAAGGGGTGTTCTTAGTCATACTGTAAAAGGGAATCCTTGGTCATACTCCGAACGGATGTGGGTTTTTCACAAAATCATTTCATGAAATTCAAATAAATATGCAATATAGTATATCATTTTATTTAATAAAAATCAGGCATTTTAATATAATACTGATGTCAAACATAATACCATAAGTAAAGATTACTCACAAAAATTAATTCTCAACTAGTTCTTAATAGAAAATAACAATTTATCCCCACAATGCCAATACGATCCTGTCACCAAAAATAATTTACATGCATCAAATCAAATTCAACTCATTTAAATTTATTTTATAAGTCATTTTCAATGTATTTACATGTGACACCCTGACCTCAAGTCCGGACTTCTCGAAATGAATCATCGGGTAACCTTCCCCCGAAGTCGGAGTAGTCAAATTTCCTCTTTACCTATTTCCTGTTTACTACTTGTATGTAGTCTAGTTGCATACATGAAATAATTAATTCAAATAAAATAAGCAGCAGAACAAACCTTAAAATCTGAAACATCAATGTCCATTTTAAAATAGTTAGAGTATGACAATTCTTGTTCAAAGTCCAAAATATGAGAATTCAAAAGTAAATATACCTCTTAAAACCAAATAGACTCATGCCTGATTCAATATTTACATCAAAATACATGTCAAAATAAAATCAAGTCAACCTCTCAGAGGTTCTTTCTATTATGTCTCGAGACTTATATAAATTAGTGTAAATTTCTCCTGTGGATACCTAAAAAATAAAATTTGGGTGAGCTCGAAAGCCCAATGGGTCATCCCTACACATCACAAGCAATATAAAGATCAAACCCAAAACATGCAAGCACTTTCAAAGCATTAGTCGTTTCACACAATAGATTGGTTTATTGTGACTTTGGTTCAAAGGAGATAATCTACTGGAATTCCCCGGCGGTTCCAGAATGCCATGATACACTAGGCTTAGCTATATCGCGCAAGTAGGTGTACGCTACAATTCCTGAGCCATATCCTGAGCCATACACAATAAACACATCAATTTTACTTGCGTCAAGTTTGAAGCATGTTGCACAACCATACTTGGAGCCCTTAAATCAATTATCAATCTATTATCAATCAATAATATACACAAATGTCCAAGTACACTTGACAACCATACCTGGTGCATCCAAGTACGCTAAGCTCAGCTATACCCTTGGAATCCACTATCTCATAAACAAATAATGGTAAACAACCATTAGACATTTCCAAGTACTCTTAACTGAGTAATACAATATTAGAGAGGGGCTATCTACGATGCGCCTCCAGCAGTTCACTGTGAGGATACCACAATGTGCTCAATGGTTACATGCCCTCTTTTTGTTGTTTGCTGCTACAGCTTGCTCTCCCTTCTTGTTTGCCAACTAGCTCGCCCTTGCAGTTTGTTGCTCTACTCTTTTCGTTGCTGCTGCTGCATTCTCGTGCATGATTTGGTTTGCCCAAGTACCTGCAATCCGTGGTGAAGAAGAACAGAGCTGCAACCTCTGTTTTTCGTTGCAGCTCACCGTGGAAGAAGAAGAATAGAGCTGCAACCTCTGTTTAGTTGCTCACTGTGAAGAAGAAGCTTGCAGTTGCAACTGTTGCATTCTGTTCGTGTTGGAGAAAGGGGAACCAACCATTGCTGGTTTGTTGATGCGGTGGTCAGACTAGAAACCATCGTGGTGTCCATCATTGAACTAATTGCTGCGTGTTGTTGTTGTGTCCGAATTAGTGAAGAAGATGAGCAGAAGATTGCAGTGATTTGGATGAACGAATAGAGGAAAGCACGATCTGTTTGTGTGCAATTGCAGTACGTGTTGGTGCATCTTCTGTTGTGCGAAGAAGAACGAATAGAATGACAACTTGCAGCTACCTGTTTGATCCGTGAAGAAGAAGCAAAAAAAAAAAAAAAAGCTACTGTGCGTTGATGGTGAAAAATGTAATTTTTGCTTTATGTTGGTGTTAGTGGATTACTACTATAATGTGAAGTTGAATATGAAAACTTGGATGTGTTACAGATCTAGGACTTTCGAACTCATACAAGCCGTTGCAAACCCCTTCGAATCAGAATTAGTACATCAAATCACAGTTTGAAAGGGATCGAGCGGCGAAGAGGTATACTTTTGCTAATTTTTTGGCTGAAATTTATTTATTTATTTGTTATTTCTGAGAGTTTGATGCGCGAAATGAAGACTAGGGAATCAATATATGAAGTTTGAAGTTTGAAGCCTAGTCAATATTTTAGTAGAAATATTATGTTGATGCACATAGATTTTGAACAAATGGTCGAGATATATTTTAAAAAAAATCTATTAATTGAATTATTGTGGAAATTACGAAAGTCTAGTATCTTTGAGGGAAATATATTTCTTTCAACCCAAAACCCTTGAGTTGATATTAGTGGAAATAATTTTAGGTGACGATTAATATTTTAGGAGATTAGCGTAAAGTTTAGATTGACAAATCTTATTTTGTTCGTAATAAATTTAATTTTTACATGAAAAGAAGTATGATCGAAGATTAACGTTAATGAGAGTCTTGATGTGAATATTAAATATTAGAATCGTCTTATTAAAGTGAAAAATATTTCTTGAGAGTTCAAGAAAATTTTAAAGGATTTTAAATATTAAAATTTAATTTATCTAAATTGAATAGAAATAGAAATTTTGGGAAAGACTCTATGTTAGAAAAAAATGGATATGGGAGTTTTAAGAGAATCTGAGCCCTAGAATATTTTTCATTTATAGTGGATGAATTGTAGGAACTTGAAAAATTAATTAATTAATTATCCTGATTTTTATTTCAGATCAAGAATATTAGGGCGGCGCGAAGGCTCGAGTGACTCAAGAATATTAGGTGGGTGTGATTACTACACTCTCTACTATTATTTGGATTTTAAATATAAAACATGATGGTTGTTTTTATTCTTGTACTTAGTATCCTGTTAGGAATGTATGAATTGATTGGAATGATTGCCATGATATCATGACGTCCGGTTATGTGTTTTCTAGAGATAAGATTGCTGGAATGATTATATATTTTAATTGCATAGATTAGTACATGTTATGTTTTTATGGATTGAAAACCTTGTTCGTGAAACTAAAGAAGATTAAATTATGACAAAATAACCACGTACCGGCGCAGTAACTGGCCTTAGGGTGTCATCGTGGGTGTCCTCAACGACACTGGTTGCGGGTTGAGTGTCATTTTGGACCTTACGCCCCGCCAGGGTCCCAAAAGGTAACCGGCTTTCGGGCGGTACCTCCGGATTCACTCCCGGACCACGAAGGGGACACCGAGGCCACAAACCTTTCGGTCTTAACTATGACGAAAAAACAAATAAGTGTTTGAAATGCCCTAATGTATTGAAAGTGTTTGCATGTTTTGTATTTTGGTCTGAATAATGCTAGTGATGTGCGGTATGATCCACTGGGTTCTCGAGCTCACCCCTTTTCCTTTTCAGGTGATTTTTGAGACAACACGAGTCGAGGACATCACAGAGAACTCAGTCATTTTGAAACCTCGCCGAGGATTTTGTTAGTGTTTGCTGCGCATTTCATCTTTGTATTTAACTAAACTGGGCATGTGCCCATTTTCTTTTCTTTTTGGTCTAAACATTTTACACTTGATTAAATGTTTTGGAATTGTTCTAGAGACTTTTAAATTGTTCAACTTTGAACTTGATGTTGCTCGTTTCATTTATAATTTTATTGATGCTTTTTATTTTACTTGAAATTTCATGGCTCCAATTTATTTACATAGAAGTTTTGTTTCAAAAAAAAAATTGGGGCCTATTTAAAATGATTTTATTATTATCTGAAAGATAGTAACATAATCTGAGAGTAGATTTGAGAAATGATTCCAGTAGCGCTCCGGCTCTCAGTGGACGACACGGCGGCGGCTTCCCAGTCGAGCGGGCGTGCCTTCTCAGCAAGCGCGGCCCGAGGGAACCCGCGGGTCAACCCGCAGGAGGACCGGAGTGTTACAAAGCTGGTATCAGAACCCAGTTACTAGAAATACTAGGTTAAAGCTTGCACAGAATAAATTTGATTCTATTAGAACAAAATTTTTCACAGAAATGAGAATTTCATCGGATTTGATTTTCACTGGAAAAGAATTTCTACTGGATTTGACTTTCAAAATGTCAAGCAAAGTGAAATAAACAAATCGCAGTAGGACGAAAGTACTGTAGTGGCCCTGTAGGTTGAGCTCTACTTTGGTAGTGGCCTTACAGGTTGAGCGCTATTCAAGAAAGGTCCAAAACTCGAGAACGATGGCATCACATAAAGGTGAGATAGGGTTTGAACTTGGTGATTTAATAAATGAATCAGCTAGCCAAGTATTGAGACCATAAGTCTAGTTAGAGACCGGGTGTTACCAGAGAGGCACAGTGGATCATAAAAGTAAATAAAAGCTTTTAGGACATAAGCCAGAGACTGAAATTGTGTGAAACAAATACTTGATTGGTTAGGACACGAGATCGGGATGATCCTGCATCCTTGATCTCTACGTGGTATGGGACGCATAGGGGTTTTAGGGTATGGAGGAATCTTGGACTCAGAGATTGACGGACCATGTATGGTGAGTGATCGATTCTTGGGCAGAACTTGCACGCACTGTATTCTACTGGTATGGGACAGTCGCGTATGGTGGGTCTTGCGTCAGCCTTAAGGAGCGAGACACTTGCAAAATTGTAATGGGCACTGAACAGACTCTTTGGAAGAACTTGCACGCACTGTATTGTACTAGTATGGGACGGTTGCGTACGGTGGGTCTTGTGTGGCGAAATTATATTAGCCGTAATGGAACTATTTGGTTCTATTATGCCAGCGTGCATTGTTTGATTGGTTGTTGTGTGCTTGTATGTTATATAGGTAGCATGATTATTTTGAGTATTGATACACAAATTCTTGTACCCAGAAACAAACATATTGCTGTTGACTTAGAAGCATAAACCCCTAGGTCACTGAAACAAATCGAAAACTTAGAGACTTGAATTTAGAGTCACAATAGCATGATGACGTGAAGGGTATTGATGAATATAAAAATTTTTTGCTTCAATAAATCAAATTATTGCATACTAAAATAAATTTTTGACTTGTAGATAATGCCGAGAAGTCGAGGTAGACCCAGGAGAGGTGCAGCCAAAGGCGGGGATGGAGCCGAGATGAGACATAGTGATGAGGGTACTCCTGTGACACTGGCACCGATAGTGGTTACACTGACGCCAGAGGCCATCACTGAGATGATGCAGAGGGCAGTAGAATAGGATATGAGGACCCAGCAGCCATCAGCATCACCACAACCATCAGTACCAGTACAGCCACAGGTGCAGCCACAGTTATTGACAGAGATACCGGCACCGGCTCAGCCTCAGGTCCATCAGGGGTCCACTTCCACGGAGGCAGTACCACAGAACAGACCCGTTGGGTTTGATAGGGAGCAGAAGGACCTATTGGTGGAGTTCCAGAAGCTACGTCCCAATACCTTTGAGGGGACTGGTGATTGTATGGTAGCTGAAAGGTGGTTCACAGAGATGAACAAGCACCTGGACGCTATATGGGTCCAAGAGAATAACACTGGCAGTTCATCAGTTGGTAGGGCCAGCCTACCATTGGTGGGAGATGATTGTGAATGACCCCACCATTGATCAAACGGTCATGAATTGGGAGGAATTCAAGACAAGGTTCTATTGTAAGTTTTTCTCTACTGCAAGAAAGAGACAGCTGCAGTCAGAGTTTGTCAACCTAAAGCAGAGGACTATGACAGTCACAAAGTATGAGTAGAGATTTACAGAGTTGGCAAGATTTGCTCCTGCTTTGGTCATGGATGAGCAGTCCAAGACGGATCGTTTCATTGAGGGTTTGAAAGTGGAGATAAGAAAGATCTTGGCACTGCTTAAGTTGATGACCTTTATGGATGCTGTGGAGAGGGCACTGATCTTGGAGAAAGACCTAGAGTTTGAGCAGGCATTGAAGGTTAAGAAGAGGACTAGGTCAGAGAAGGCTGCGGACCTTCACAGAAGATGCCGAGCAAACATGAGGGGCATAGAGCACCTCAGCCTCAGCGACAGCAGACCCAGGAGACTCGACCCTTCCGTATGACTAATGATCAAAGGGAGAGGGCTAAGAAACAAAGGTTATGTTTTACATGTTAGCAGAGAGGGCATTTATCTAGAAATTGTCCTACCAAAGCACCGACTCCCGTTCCTCAGCAGTTGCAACAGACACATGGGCAAAGTAGTGGTCCGCAACAGAGACAACAGCCACAGTCCCAACCACAACAAAGGAACTAGGCCAGACTGTATGCTGTAGACACCCAGACCAATCCCATTCCAGCAGTGGAAGGTACATTTCTTTTGTTTGGCATTACTGTCCAAGTTTTGTTTGATTCAGGTGCCACTAGATCCTTTATTTTCGAGGACTTAGTAGATAGGTTACAATTGGTTACGAGTCCGTTGCCAGTGACATTAGATGTGACCACACCCATAGGAACTACTGTGAGTTCGAGGAAATACTGTAGGTGTGACCTTAGGTTTGGAGACAAGCTGATTTTAGCTGATCTCTGTATACTCCATTTTCATGGATATGACGTGATATTGGGCATGGATTGGCTAACCCAATATCAAGCACAGATCGATTGTTAGAGACGTAGGGTGACAGTGAAGCTACTATCTGGAGAGGTACTGAAGATAAATGGAGACATACATAGTTTGCCAAGGAGTCCTATGTTAGCCATGCTATACTCTATTAAACAAAAAGAAGACTTCAGACAATTACTAGCAGAGGATACAGAAAAGTTCAAGGAAATACAGGATATACCTGTAGTGAGGAAATATGCAGATGTGTTCCCTGATGAGTTACCGAAACTCCCACCACATAGACAATTGGAGTTCAAGATCGAATTGCATCCAGGCACTAACCCCATAGCCATTCCACCCTACAAAATGGCACCAGTAGAGCTAATTGAATTGAGGACGCAACTAGATGAGCTCTGCGAGAAGGGATTTATTAGACCTAGCGAGTCGCCGTGTGGAGCTCCGGTACTATTCGTGAAGAAAAATGATGGATCCTTGAGACTGTGTGTAGACCACCAAAGGTTAAACCAAACAACGATAAAGAACAAATACCCATTGCCTAGAATAGAAGACCTGTTTGATCAGTTGAGGGGAGCCACTCATTTCTCAAAGATTGATCTACGGTCAGGGTATCACCAATTAAGAATTAGAGAGTCTGACATATACAAGACAGCTTTCAGAACTCGATATGGGCACTTCGAGTTCACTGTAATGCCGTTTGGTTTGACCAACGCGCCAGCTGCATTCATGGATCTGATGAACCGAGTTTTCAAACAGTACCTAGATCAGTTTGTCATAGTATTTGTAGATGACATCTTGATCTACTCTGGATCGGAGGCTGAACACGTTGAACATTTGCATATTGTTTTGGAAGTATTGTGAAAAAATGAGTTATATGCCAAGTTCAGCAAATGTGAGTTTTGGATGGAAAAGGTTAAGTTCCTTGGCCATGTGGTCTCGGTAGAAGGAATATCAATAGACCTTGAGAAGGTAGAAGTGGTATCAAATTGGAAGCAACCTACAACTGTGACAGAAATCAGAAGCTTCCTAGGTTTGGCTGGATACTACCGTCAGTTCATTCAAGATTTCTCAAAATTGGCTGGACCAATGACCAAGTTAACAAGAAAGGGAGAGCAATTCATTTGGAATGATAAGTTGGAACAAGCATTCCAAGAATTGAAGAAAAGGTTGACTTCAGCACCCGTTCTAGTCACGCCTACTCATGGTGTGAGGTACACTCTATACACTGATGCTTCGTTGGTTGGATTAGGTGCAGTGTTGATGCAAGAGGGAAAGGTAGTAGTGTATGCTTCAAGGCAATTGAAGATTCACGAAAAAAACTACCCTACCCATGATCTAGAGTTAGCAGCAATTGTGTTTGCACTAAAAATCTGGAGACACTACCTCTATGGGGAGAGCTTTGATCTATTTTCAGATCATAAGAGCCTG
>JAJIYU010008351.1:0-18092 GCA_030144865.1 Tinospora cordifolia | reverse complement strand
AAGAGGGCTTGAAGCACAAGATGAAAACTCAACTCTTGTTGCTTGGGATGATTTGATTTGTGAGCATGGGGGGTTTATATAGGCTTCAAAAGTGTATAGAATGGCAAGTTTTTGGTGCTCTCATTGTAAGAAACTTGCCAATAATTCAAATTTTCGTGCCCCCCAAGCACAAGAGATTAGCAAGTAATTTTTTTGGAAATTTTTGGGATTTTAGAAACCATTTTTCGGATTTTTGAAGCATTTATACTGATTTAATACAGATTTTCAGCTATTTAATTCAGAGCATTTAATTGGGACCGTAGGATCATCCTCAAGTCACACGGCAATCACAGATGGGGTGGGCTTGATTAGGGCGGTCGGATTATCCTCGAGTGCATCAATCCGTTCACGATCTGAGGAACATGACTTTCTAGACCGTCAGATGATTCTCGGACACTGCGTGCAGATCTTGATTGTGATCAGCTAACTTCATCAGAGCCGTCGGATGGTCCTCGAATACAGAGTGCAGATCGATTTTGTGATCACCGAAAACCGTATGGGCTGTTGGATCTGGTTTGATCGATTGTGGACCGTTAGATTTTTCTCGATCAATGCATACCTTCCCAATCTCTGAACGCGTATCTGATCTGGTCCGTCCGATCTGCATCGAAGACAGTGTGCAGTCCGATTTTGAGATTAAGATTTGCGCCCATGATCTGGACCGTTGGATTGGAGAGATTGATCGTGAGCCGTTCGATCTAGGTGATTCGATGCTCCTCAGTGCCGTTTTGGACTTCAATCTCATTCATTGGATTTTACAGATTCGTTTTGGACCGTTAGATGCAGTTTCTAATTACCAAATTGCTTTTCTAAGTTGCTATTATCCGAAATTTTGCCAATTAGACACTCCTAAATGATATAAACTTGATTTTCTTGTGTATCCCTTTCTATTTTGATGATTTGCTAATATCTTTCCCTTTCTAATTATTTAATATTGTATTAATTATATATATATTTCTATTTCTTTAATATCTTTAATTAAATAATCCATATATTACCATTTCCATGTATTTTTATTTATTTCCTATTTCATTTTCAGATAATAATTTATGTAATTATAAATTAAAATTTATAAAATTCTTTCTTTATTTTTAATAAATATATGTACACAACATTTTTATTTAATTATATAAATTTTTCTATGTACATATTCCCATAATATGTAGTATTAACATTTATTATGCTAACACACACCTTATTGATTCACATATTAGCCAATATGTGTAAATAATTTATTTCTATTTATTTCTTAAGCAATTCCTTAAATTTCATAATTAATTCTACTAAACCTTAATTTTCACTTAATTATCAAATTAAGGTCTAATTTGCTTAATTTTTTAATATCTCTAATATATTTTATTTTTCATGTGCCAACCCATAATTTGCACCCAAAATTTCTTAAAATCTTTGAAATTAATTCACGTAAGTTATTTTATTTATTTTAAATTATTTGACAAAATTTTATGGTATTACAATCAGGCCTACACCAAACGCTCAGGAGCACCGAATCATCAAGATCCAACGGCCCACAAATCAATCTGCCTGATCCAACGGTCCATATTTGTTTTGTTGATCGCGAGCAAAAATCCAAACACTGCGCTCGAGGTTGATTGTGCGGCCAAGATCTGTGCTCACGTTGCATTGATCATTTGGTGCTGTGCTCGAGGGCAATCCAAGCGTCCGGATCAAAGCCGTTTTCGGAGATCACGAACGAGATCCGCACACCATGATCGAGATTCATCCGACGGTCCAGGCAAGTTTCGTTGATCGCGAATGAAATGCGCGTGTCGCACTCGAGGACGATCCAAGCGTCCAGATCAAAGTTATGTTCGATAATCGCAATCGAGATCCGCACACCGTGATCGAGGAAGATCTGACGGTCTAGATTAATGCTCCGAAAATAAAACGAGAAGAATAACAAAAAATTTCGAAAAAAATCACAAAAATCAAAGAAAATTCGAAAATTTGTTTCTAAATTCCATAAAAACTATCCAAATACACTTGTTATTCTCCTATGCTTGAGAGGCACGAAATTTTGAAGAATTGGCAAGTTACCTACAAGGAAAACATCACAAACTTGCGATTCTACACCATTTTGAACTCTATATAAACCCCCCATGCTCACCATTCCTCTAATCCCAAGAACCAAGAGTTGAAATTTTCTCTTGTTCTCTAAGCCCTCTTCTTGGCATCCCTTCTCACCATTCTTTTCCCTCTTGAGTGTGAGAAGTTCTTGGTTTCGGGATTCATCTTGGGTGATTTTCTTGGTGCTTGAACTTTGGGAACTCTTGTCTAAACTTTGGGGAGAAAGCATCATAAGGTGGAAGTAATTTTTTAAACACCCCTTTTTCTGAAAGAGGGAAATCGGGAGCCGGGGTGTCACACTGTGTCTTACACTATGGTCTTGGGTATACCACGTAGCCTCACTATGTTTTTGGCATATAGTTCTCCCATTTTCCAACTATATTTGTATATCGGACGGATAAGAAATGAGCTGCCTTCATGACACAATCCACGATCACCCATATTGTGTCTTCACCATTCTGGTTTATGGGTAGGCTACTTATGAAATCTATTGCAATATTATCCCACTTCCATTCTAGGATTGAAAGTGGTTCCAACATCCCTCAGGGTTTCCTATGTTCGACCTCTACCTGTTCGCAAGTTCAACATTTAGAGACATACTTGGCTATGTCCCTTTTCATACCTCTCTACCAATAAGTCATCTTAAGGTTTTGGTACATCTTGTCACCTCCTGGATGCATTGTGTACTTAGTATGATGAGTTTCATTCAATATAGTTCTTCTACTCTGCCCACTCTATGGTACGTAGACTTTCTCTCCAAGTCTCAATGTACCTTCGGTATCAATTCTAAAATCAATATGTTTGCCTTGCTTGACACCTTCTGTCAGGTCCACAATCCACTTATTGTTTTCTATTCATCTCTAATCTGCTATAAGAGATTTGGTTGGTAGACCATTGCATACAGGTATGCTTGCTCACCATCTAAAGTTATACTCAAGCTATAGTCATTAATGAGCTGATACATTTGCTCTTTTTCCTCATTCCTCTTATCGAACTTTCTACTGAGGGCATCGGCTACAATGTTTTCCTTCTCTAGATGGCAGTGTAGTTGGAAACTATAGTCCTTCAAGAACTCCATCCATCTCCGTTGTCTCAAATTCAGTTCCTTCTAAGCATAGATGTACTTCTGGCTCTTATGATACAAAAACAAGTTGAATATCTCTCCATAGAGATAGTACCTCCAAATATTTAAGGCAAACATGATAACAACTAGTTCTAGGTCATGTGTGGGGTAGTTTTGTTCATGGATTTTCATCTATTGAGAGGCATAAGAAATGACTATCCCCTCTTGCATCAACACAACACCTAATTCGTTCTGTGAGGCATCAATATACAAAATGTGTCCAACACCATGAGTAGGGATAACCAAAATTGGAGCTGAAGTCAACCTCTTCTTCAACTCTTGGAAAGATTACTCACACCTTTCATCCAAGATGAACTTCTCTCCTTTCCTATTCAGCTTAGTCATAGGTCTAGCTAACTTAGAGAAGTCTTGGATAAACCTGTGGTAATATCCCGCCAAACACAAGAAACTTCTAATTTTTTTCACTGTATTTTTGGTTGCTTCCAATTAGCTACTGACTCCACTTTATCTCGATTGACTGATATCCCTTCAACTAAAACTACGTGGACAAGGAACTTGACCTTCTTCATCCAGAATTCACACTTGTTGAACTTAGCAAATTACTCGTTCTTTTAGGTATCCTTAAGACAATATTCAGGTGTTCTACATGTTCAACTTCTAATCTGGAGTAGATTAGGATGTCATCTATGAATACTACCTACGAACTGATCCATATATTGTCGGAAGACTCTGTTCATCAAGTCCATGAATGCAGTAGGTGCGTTGGTCAAACCAAACCACTTCACTATGAACTCAAAATTTCCATATCGAGTCTTAAAGGCTGTCTTATAGATGTTTGCCTCTCTAATTCTCAACTAATCATAACCTAATCTTAGATCAATCTTGGAGAAGTGAGTGGCTCCCATCAATTGATCGAATAGGTCATCTATCTGGGGTAAAGGATACTTATTCTTTATGGTTCTTTAGTTGATCTTCTTATAGTCAACACATGACCTCATTGAGTCGTCTTTCTTCTTCATGAATTGTATAGCAGCTCCCCATGGTGATTTACTAAGTCTAATGAATCCCTTCTCATGGAGTTTATCTAGCTATGTCTTGAGTTTGATCAATTCCACTAGCATTATTCTATAAGGATGAATGGCTATAGGTTTGTGCTTGGATGAAGTTCAATCTTGAACTCTACCTGTCTCTGTGGTGATAGCCCAAGTGAATCATCTAGAAACACATCTGGATACTCCTGCACTACAGGTATCTCCTGAATATCTTTTGGTTGCCTAATATCATCATCTAGGACTTGTGTGATGTCATCACTTTGCCTTATGCAATGCAGCATAGCAATCATATGGCTTTGAGGTAATCTTTGCATATCCCCCTTAACCTTCATTAGTCCACCAAATGTTAGAGTCAATGTGACTCTTCGTATTAGGCAATCAATTTGAGCTTGGTATTTGGTTAACCAATCACATCATTATCATGAAAAGTAACACTCTAAGGTCGGTTGTTATTAGTTTATCTCCAAATCTCAACTCACATGTACAAGTTTTCTAGGCAGTCACTATAGTTCCTATGGGAGTGGGTACATACAATGGTTCTGGTGGTGTGGATGTCACTAATTGCAATTTCCTAATTACATCTTCTAATACAAATGATTTAGTGGCACCTGAATCAAACAAGATCCTAACAACAACATTAAACAATAGAAGTGTGTTTTAAACAGCTGGAACTTGGTCTGCCTGTCCATCCTCAATAGCAAACACTCAGGCCTGATTTTGTTTACCTTACTGTTGTTGTTTTTGCTATTGCAAGGGTTGCCTTTCTTGTGGTTGTTGCTATTCACGTCCACTTTGATCCCTGCCCTGACCATTATTCTGCCCTTGGATTTGTCTCTATGCTCCTTGGTCTTGACAGTCCTTGGCAAGATGCCCCTTCTATCCACAACTATAGCAAGCTCCTTTCTCCGAGCTAGCTGCTTGTCGACTTTGCCCTGGTTCAATTTTCTTGGTGGTTGGTTCTTGTTTTGTTTCTTTTTGTTCCCCTGAAACTCTTTGCTGTTACTTGGTCCCTTGCCCTTGTCTTTCACCTTTAAGGTTTACACCCAACCTAAAATCTTCAATCAACTGGTACAATCTGACCTTTTTCTTCTTTATGTTTGTTCAACTTCCTACTCAAAGCATCAGCCACTACATTGGTCTTCCCCGGATGGTAGTGTAGTTCAAAATCATAGTCTTTCAAGAATTCCATCCATCTCCATTGCCCGAGGTTCAACTTCTTCTTGGTGTAGATGTATTTCAAGCTTGTGTGATCTGAAAATAGTTCAAATTTCTCGCCATGAAAGTAGTGTCTCCAAATTTTCAGGGAAAACATAATGGCCGCTAGCTTTAGGTTCTGAGTAGGGTAATTTCTCTCACGGACCTTTAGTTGTCTCGAAGCATAAGCGACTACTTGTCTTTCCTGCATCAACACTGCTCCAAACCCACTCAGCGAAACATCAATATAGAGTACGTAAGTAACACCAGGAGTTGGGGTGACTAGAACAGGAGCCGTGGTCAATCTTGTCTTCAGTTCTTGGAATGACCGTTCAAATTTCTCATCCCACTGGAACTTAACTCTTTTTCTGGTCAACTTAGTTATAGGTTCTGCCAACTTGGAAAAGTCCTTAATGAACTTTCTGTAGTAGCTTGCCAAGCCCAAGAAACTTTTGATTTCTGTTACTGTCTTGGGTTGCTTCTAGTTCATAATGGCTTCCACTTTCGTTAGATCCACAGAGATGTCTTTTGCTAATACAACGTGGCCTAGGAACTTTACAGTTTCCATCCAGAACTCGCACTTACTGAATTTACCATATAGTTGGTTTCTTCTAAGGGTTTCTAGCACAATCCTCAAGTGTTCTAGGTGCTCAGTTTCTAACTTAGAGTAGATTAGTATATCATCCATGAATACCACTACAAACTGGTCAAGGTATTGTCTGAACACTCGATTCATCAAATGCATGAAGGCTGTCGGGGCATTGGTCAAACCAAAGGGCATCACGGTGAACTCGAAGTGTCCATATCATGTTCTAAATGCTGTCTTGTGGATGTCAGACTCTTGAATCCTCAGCTGATGATATCCTGACCTAAGATCAATTTTAAAGCAATGAGAAACTCCTCATAATTGATCAAATAGGTCATCAATCCTTGGTAAAGGATATTTATTCTTTACGGTAGCTTGATTCAACTTTTGGTAGTCGACACACAGTCGCAAGGAACCATCCTTCTTTTTCACGAATAATACTGGGGCTCCCCAGGGTGATTCACTTGGCCTGATGAAACCTTTCTCCCTGAGCTCATCCAGTTGAGTTTTCAACTCAATTAGTTCTGTCGGTGCCATTCTATAAGGAGGAATGGCTATAGGGTTGGTTCCAGGGTGAAGTTCAAACTTGAACTCTAACTCTCTTGCTGGTGGTAGTCCAGGTAAGTTATTTGGGATCACATCCTCATAGTCACTGACTACAGCTAGGTCGTGGATATTGTTCAAGTTAGTAGGTTCTTCTTTAGAGAGTTCCTCGAACTCATCTGTCTGCCTCAAGCAGTTCAGCAATGCTAGGGTTGGATTCCTTGGTAGTCTTCGCATATCCCCATTGATTTTAAAGATCTCCCCAGAAAGTAATGTTATGGTTACCCGTCTCTTAGGACAATATATCTAGGCCTGATACTGGTCTAACCAATCCATCCCCAAGATTACATCATAGCCATAGAAAGGTAGGGTATATAGGTCGACTGTTAAAAGTTTATCCCCAAACCTAAGGTCACAACTACACATTTTCTTTGAAGTTACAATGGTCCCTATTGGTGTGGACACATTCAAAGTCACAGGCATTGTTTTCGTTACAAGTTGTAACCTATCAGCTACTTTTTCAGAGATAAAAGATTTTGAGGCACTTGAGTCAAACAATTGTCTCATAGCAACATTGAACAATATGAACGTACCTTCTACTGCAAGGGTTTGGTCTTCCTGGGTCTCAACCGCGAACATTTTAGCCTGGTTCTGACCACGGCCTTGGTTTTGCACTTGATTGGCATTCTGATTTTTTCTGGCTTGAGGTCGCCCATTCTGACTTCCCCCCTGAGTATTCTGTTGTTGCTGCTGGGAAGCCTAAGCTGATGCAGTTGGGCAATTTTTTGCCGAATGACCCTTCTGCTTGCATACATAACACAATCTCAACTTCTTAGTTTCTTCCCTTGACTCATCCTTATTCTGGCCTTGTTTCTGTGGAGCTTTACCACTTTTGTTTTTCTTTTGGGTCCCTTGTTGGTCCTTTCCTTTTCCATTCTGCTTATTCTTTCCTCTCAACCTTTGTTCTAGGTTGAGCTCTTGTTCAAAGATTAAAGCCCATTCTACAACTTCCTTGTAGGTTCGGAGGCCCAATGTCATGATAACCTTTCGGATCTCAATCTTGAGGCCCTGTACAAATCTGTTGGTCTCAAAGCAAATAAATAGTAAAGCATGCATATCACACAATCGTACAATCAAGCTATCACAACAAGGTTCCAGACTTCCACCTAAGCTTTCAAGTTCAAGTGTCTCATACCACTCTACCCCTTCCATTTAGGCTTTCACTTAAAACAGAGTCGCACCCAAACAATTTCGCAAATTACTCGATAACTAAGGTTCCCGAGCGCACTATACTGAATCGTCCCATACCAGCAAGCATAGAGAAACCCGTTCTGCCAGAGTTACCTATCATTCATCACACATGGTCCATCATTCTCCGGGTCTAGGCTTCCTCCATAACCTCGAATTCCTATGCATCCAATACTACATCGAAATCGAAAATTATAAAAGCTTCCCGATCTCGTGTCCTGATCAAACAATTTTCTGTCTTCACACAAATTTCAGTCTCTAGCGTATGTCCTAGAATTTTATGCTTTTGATCCACTATGCCACCCATGGCTACACCTGTTTCTACCTAAGGCCTTTTCTCTAGACCTAGGGTTTGGTTCTAGTTGACTTACAACTTCTGTTTGGTCAAGAGACCACCTTTGGCATCCTTTTCGACTTCTAATCAATTCCTTGCCCTAATTTTCACCTTCTAATTTTTTTTTATCGAAAATAAGAGTGTTTTTCAACTCTGACTACTCATATAAGCTAGTGGGACAACCTCCAGATCAGGTGGCAAGACCGAAGTCTGCTTAGCAACTGCGCTTTCTAGGGCGAGAATACCCACCTCCATTTCAATGTTTAACTTTACTCAGGACAAGGCTAACCCACTATTAGTTCAACTTGTAATCTTTGTATCCAAACAGAAACATTTTCAAAACATGTATTTCCTTTTTGAAAACATTTTCTAAAACATTCATCAATTTTAAAAATAGAAGGTCGGGCATTCTAAATTCAATTCAATTCAAGGTGAAACCCTAAGTTTGAGTTTTTCATTCTAGTCTAGTGTTCTACTAACTTGGCTTTGATATCACCTTTGGTATTAGAGTAACTTTCTAATTCTTCCCTAGTACATCTACTAACTGAGCTCTGATACAACACTTCATATCAGAGGAAACTTTCTGTTTATGGCCTAGCAACTAATGCCTTGGCTCTGATACCACCTTTGGTATCATAGGAAACTTTCTGTTCTTGGCCCAGCAACGAATGCCTATGCTCTAATACCACCTTTGTAACACCCCAACCCCCGTATCTTTAAGCAGTGTACATTGTCACCGTTCTCTTGACAGTGGACTTAAAAAACGGCTGGTCGGGCCGGCGCTACTTTACAAGTAACACGCACTTGTTCTGTTCTTTTCAATATCTCGTGCCTTTGTATACAATTCTAGAATACAAAATTTTCAATAAAATCAAGGCAAATTAAAAGAGATAAATAAATTCAAATTATTTTATTCATAATAGAAATTGAGAGTACTAAACTCTTTAAAAAAAATATTTGTTACAGGGGAAGACTTCAAAATACTTTTCAGTAGAAAAACATAAAAACTTTGGGCAACATGCCCTAAAAATTCTAAAAAAAAATAATACTGTAGAAACTTTCTAAGAAACTATCTATATTCAATTGCTCCATGGATTTCATGTTCCTAAAAAATAAGAAAGGAATGAGTAAGCACATAGCCCAGTGGATCCTTTTCGAACAACCGTCTTTCATATTCAAACTCATAACACAATCATAATTCAAACACTTGCAATCACTAAGCGTTTCAATCAACAATTTATTCAAGTCGAGTCTCAGACCAAAAGGGCCTCTAATCCCTTAATGTTCTTAACTAAGTAAATAGGGCCTCTTCGACATCAACCCGTTAGTGGCACATGTCAGCATCAACCCGTTACACATGGTGACCCACCAGTGGTACACGACCCTCAAGCACTTAGGTCTGAAAACCATATGACCTAACTCATATGAAAAGAACATCCACAATGTCGCCTTGACCACTTTGATTATACGTGGTTATTATCACCATTGTCTTTGATTAATTCTCATATCATGATCTAATAAAATAAATTTCAGAATATGAAATCAAACTAAAATTCAGAATATATATAGTCAATTCATGAAACACTCATAAAACATGCATCATACTTTAATTTCAAAGCCTAAGCATGATACTAACAGGGCATGGATGATATGATTGTTTAAACTTGAATCAAAACTGAAATACTGAAATAAACATTTAAAATTCTAGACTAAAGTCGACAATCTTTGAATTCAGTGAAAAACACACAACAATGAGCATGCCATGAATTCAAATAAGAACACAAAGGTGTTCTAGAAATCACTTCCACCTTGTGACGCTTTCTTCTGGAATTTCGACAGCAATTCCCCCCACGTACTAATGCCAATGAAGATCGCCCAATTTAATTCTCCAATTCGAGAGCTGCTCACACACACAAGAATGGAAGATGGACAAAAGTGCCAAGAAGAAGGCTTAGAGAAAATAAGAGGATAATTCAACTCTTATTTTTTTGGAATGAATGAAATTGAGAGCCTAGGGGGGTTTATATAGGTTTTCAAAGGGAGAAAATTAAAAAGTTTTGTGTTTTTCTTTGAATAAAACACCTGATTCTCCCTAATTTCATACTTTCTAATTTTTTTGAGCAAAATGAGTATTTTTTGGATTTTTTTGAATTTTAGAAATATTTTTCAAAATTTAGAAACTATTTTTTAGAATTTTAGAATTTTTTTAATTTTTCATTATTTTTTTTGAATTTTTCGTTATTTTTTGAATTTTTCGTTATTTTTTCGTATTTTAAATTTCAAATTTAATCTGGGTCGTTGGATTGTTCTCAGATCAATCAACATAAATCGAAATCTTTGAATCTTGACCGTTGGAATTTCCTCGAGCGCATCAACGATCGCGATAAATCCTAAACGACTTTGATTTAGAACGTCCGATGGTCCTCGAGCGCAACACTGTTCGCGATCTAATCAACGTGACTTTGATCTGAACTGTCCAATGATCCTTGAGCGCAACACTGTTCATGATCTCTCGACGTGGCTTCAATCTCAATCGTCGGATGATCCTCGATCACAGTGGGCAGATCTGATTTTGCGATCAACGAACTCGCTTCTGGCCGCACGATCATCCTCGAGTTTCGTACTTGGATCTCTGGCCATTGGATTTTGATGATCCAATGCACCTGGGCGTTCGTTTTGGTTTTAATTCCATTTGTTGGATTTTGGCAGATCGAATTTGGATCGTGGGATGTATTTTAAGTTTATTTTTTTAATTTTTCAGCTAAATTACTTATTTTGTCTTCAGATTTTTTTGAAATCTCAGTCTCGATTGACTTTTGAATCCTATTTTCATCAAAAATTGCACATATCCTTATAATTTTGGCTATGATATCCCATAATACACATTATATTAATATAGTTTCTTCCAAAAATCTACTAAATTGATTTTTATTCCTCATTTGGGTAACTAGGACTTGCCAAAATTCTCATTCCTCAATTCTGTATAATTTTCTAAGTAAAAATTCAAATTTCACATAAACTTTTTGAGATGTTACATCAATGCTTTGTGTCAACCTAGATGGTTAGGAATGCAATAAAATGCAAATTTATAGTGAAATTAGTGATTTCACTTAGAAATTATGTACATAAAGCTAACTACATCCTTCTAATTGAAGATTTAGATCATAAAAGTCTTCTTAAGCTAAAAAATTTGTTTCAAGTGAGCAATTGATCCTTCCTCTATAAGACAAATGCACGAACAACCTTCTTAAATTGTTTTATTAGTTGTTTGAGTGCAAAGAGAGCAACATAAGGTATTTTTAACTCTACAAGTGCCTAGTTTTTTGACAATGAGATAAATAGTTATGTTTTTCGTTATGCGATGCCTCCTACGAACAATTAGGGACCCAAAACACTTTTGATGTTTAGATGGCTAACGAAATGCTATCAAAAGAAAATGAGGAAGTAAGCTTTAAACACTCTTTTAAGTGAAAGAAATTAGTTTTAAATAAGCTATTGGCCCCTGAAGTAAGCTTTAAACACTCTTTTAAGTGAAAGAAATTAGTTCTAAATAAGCTATTGGCCCCTTCTCTATGGCACAAAATGGGAAAAATAAGCACTTTGTTCATTTCAAGAATGTATAGGAACACTGCCTATTTTCGTCTGCATCTAGTTAGCCAAGAATGTGATGAGCTCAATTGAAACCTCGACCTAACGCTTTTCTGGTGAAACTAGGGTCCCAAACTTTCTTGAGTACTTAAACGACTTATAAAAAATCTCTTTGAATAATGCAAATCATCTTAATGCAACAATGACCATTAAAATTGCATATAATAGAAAAAATTAATTCTAAATAGGGTATTAATCATTTTTTTAGGGAAGAACGATGAATATGATCTTTTTCAACCTTTTGATCATTTGTAAAAGGGTATTGAAGCTAAAATTTTCTATTTGAAGCTTTGTGTAAACATAGATGGTTAAAAATGCAAATTTATATCGAAATTAGTGTTTTCGCTGAGAAATTAGTCACTTAATTCTAATTGAAGATTTAGATAGTGAAAACATTCCTAGGCTGAGAAAATTTGTTTCAAGTGAGCAATTGACCTTTTCTCTATGAAACAAATGCAAGAACAACAATCTAAAATTTTTTTTAATAGTTGTTAGAGTACAAAGAGAGCAACAAAAGTGTTTTCAACTCAACAAGTGCCTAGTTTGTTGAGAATGAGATAAATAGTTATGTTTATCATTAAGTGATGCCTCCTACGAGCAATTAGAGACTTTATTGGCATGCACTGCAAGTATATAGTGTTGCAAGTAATAAAAAAAATGGTTGAGAGTCGAATGTCATCCTCCGGGAATAGATTAGGTGTAATAATCTCAAAACCCATCTTACTAGTAGTGTCAATTTTATCAAGGATGCACCTGCAATGAAGATTGTTGAATAAAAATGTAATTTAGATCAAAAGAAAATTGGTTTGAAGTCAATGGATATCAAGCTTCTAGAATAGTAAAATCTCATGTGATTCTCCTTAAATTTGGTATTAACTAATCTATCGTGTGTTTCTGTAGGTTGTAGCACTTGCTGTAAAACTCCCTTAGGGGTTATCCTAATGCTTATTAGTCAAGTTTCTACACCTTCTCCTAAGGTGCAAAGGAAAACAACTAATGCATTAACGTTTTGTTTTTCACGTGCAAGCTCCTATCAAAACCAATTACCTCCCAGTCCATTGGTTATCTCTATAACTTGATTATCAAACTATTAAACCTCTCTCCCAAGTTAGTAAAAGAGTCTAAAATCTTTCTATCTATGGTCAGTAAATAAAAAAACATTAAGAACACAAGAAATAAAGCAAAACATCAACATAGATTAATTGAAAAGCTAGAGTGGAATGTTCCAGCGTGTCACACAAGAATTAAGTTCAAATTTAAGGGTTCACACACTTGAAATTACATCCTAAAATATAGAGTTTAGTTGGACATAATGTAAATAATACAGAAACAACGATTACAACCAATAAAACTGATACTAGACAGTTGGATGTGTCTTCTCTTGTTCCATGTTCTAAATCCCTTGCTAAGCCACTTCCTTGATCTCTAGATCCTCAAAGAACATCCAGAAAAATGTTTTTTTGGTGTAGAATAAATGATGAATCCTCAGTAATGCCATGTTCATCTCCTTTTATAGCCATCATTTTCATCTGCTCAACATCCAATAATATCCCTTTTTTAGTCACATGATCGTGATAATTTAGGAAAGCCACAGATCCACAATTCTGGGGACATATCACATCCTTGTCTTATTCTGCTCTACTGTAGTAGACTACTGCAGTAGTTGTATTGTTCTGCAATGATAACCACTTATTATCGCGGAAATATACCACAGTAGTGCCTCAACCTAGAAATGCGCATTCTAGTTACCTCGGTCACCTACCATGTTAATGTAGTTTTGTCATTGTTTTATCGTTGTATGCTGCCACAGTAACGAGATTGCCTAAATTTTCTTCCTCTAGTCACCTCAATCAACTATTGCAGTAGCAATTCTTTGTTGATTACTGCGGTAATGATGTTTTTGGGTTTGGTTCATCTTGGCTACCCCGGTAAAATATCGTAGTAGTGTTTTTCTGGGTTGCTTTGTCTTCTTTACATGTTGATTAGCATAGTAATTTGTTTTCCCACCATGATAATTCATTGATTTATGTATATTTGGGTCATTTTCCACTATCAAACCTCTGTGTACTCATCCTAGATCTGTATAAACACTTAGGAACCTTTCTTTGGCATTAAATCACAAGTATAAACATGTAAAATCACATTGAAACTCTCCCAATAATGCATACGATATGCAAATGCATCTATTAATGCTCAAATGAGAATAGATATGCAAATATGTCATAATTCCTACTCAAACCATGCAAAACACATGCAAAATGCTTGGAATATAGTTAGTATGCTATGCTACTAACAAATATCCCCAAACTTGAACTATTGTTCATCCTCTTACAATGATTAAAATGCTTAAGCTCAAACCCATATCATATATAGTTAAAAATGCGTTCAGTCATCATTGTAACCACCATTTTCCCTTTCTCTAGGCTATGATTCATTGACAAGTTCTTAGGGACGTTTAGGTTGTATTGAATTTCAGTCCGTCCTCTATTTCTTCCTCATCTTCACCCTTCTCTGTCGGTATTTTGGTCCTTCTAGACTTTGTAGGTGATTTGAAGTCATTATCTTACTCATAGAAATCTTTCACTAGTAACTAAGTGCACAAACTCTCTCAATGCCATTCTTCTATCAATCATTTTGCTCAAGTCAAACCTAAGTTAGGATTAGAGGTCTTTCTTTTAGGTTGTAATGTGGATTGGTTTTAAGTACAAGTGTGAAAAGATTTAAATTCTGACTCAATTGCACACTCATAGCAATAATAACAACCTTCTCTGTTTGATCATCTATATTCATGGTCCTCTTCTGTCCACTCCTTTGTTTTTCTCTTTGTTCATAACCTCAACCTTGTTTTTAAGGCTTCCTCAAACTTATGACTTCACATGTATTTCAATTGGAGTCCATATATACACCCTAAAGCACGTTGGAAGCTCAACATTCATCAATAAAGTTGAATTATTGCATAAAGATATCTCTATCTCTTTTCCTTTTTCTCTTCTTCTTTTTTCTTTTGTTTTCTTATATATCATAATAATCATCAAAATATGCATATTGATGATTGCATCCTTTCATCCATCACAGTTAGCATTATTATCACTATGAGTGCACCCAAATAGGTTCAATTGATATATACATGAAAAGCTTCGTGTGTGTTTAATGTTTGGGTTTATTTCAAATAAACAAGCTTATAAGCTCAAAATTGGTTGCAAAGGGATTCTTTAGGTGCTAGGATTTGTCTTGAGGCTCAAACTTAAATAAAAATGGCCTACATCCTTTCCCTTCTATAGTTATTCCTAAGCAATGTTTAGAATAGAATCAAATATTTCAAGAGTCTTTGGAAAATTCTCTCCACTTTTGTTGTAATTTCCACTCCTCAGTTTTCTTAGTGTTTGGATTCTCAATTCACCTAAGACTGAAGAGTTATGTCAAGGTCAAATTTTCGATACACCAAACACACAAACTATTTGGAATGATCTAAGTTGTTTATATTATCGCACTAGAAGAATTTCCAATCTCATAAGCCACTTAGTAAACTTTTCAAAGAAAAATATGGATGGATTTAGCTTATGTCTAACCTATATGCTTGCATCGTAATGCTAAATGCTTAAACAAAGTTTCAATGAAAAAGAAATTGTTATATGCCTACAAAGATGCAGTTTAAGAACACTATTACCAAAAATTAAAAGAAATTGACTTGCATTGAAGAACAATTTCTTCAATGCGTATCCCCAAACTTAAACTGTGCCTTATCCTCAAGAGCACAATTCCAACATGTTGTTTCAAAACTAGGAGGTATCGCACTGATCGATCATAACAATCCATTTATATACTTGCTTTCAAACATGCATAGAAGAAACAGATAGCAAGATTAGTCAAGATTATCACGTAAATCATTCCTTAGAATTTAAACCTGAAGCATTTAATTTAAGTAGCAGTTTCAAAAAGATTACTAAGTTCAATAGCATTTATAATAGAAAATCGTTCCACAGAAAAGAAAATAAAAATCATTGATCCATGTCATCGCGAAAGCACTCAGCCTTCATGATATGGTCTAAGTCATCGGCTCCTCTTGCAGCATCATCATCACTATCATAGTCGTCGTCATTGTTGTCTCCAGCAGGTGGTGCTAGAGTGTTGTAGCAAGTGCTATCCAAATAGGGCGCCAAACAAGGTGGAAGCAGTGTCGCCTATAGAAGCTCTTGGTGGGTAATCTACAATAGGTGGTGGAGGTTGGCTAACCCATGGAGTACAGCATGAGCATCTGATGAGGAGGTAGCTAGGTAGGGGCTGTAGCTAGCTGGGGTGGAGCAGGCTCTGCCATCCGCCCCTTTAGCGAAACGGTGGTAAGCATTTGCATTGAGATATGCTCCTTCATCTTCAGTGTGGGCTAGCTTGTAGGCCATGTGATATCAGCCCTCCTAGAGAGCTCAATGATGAGAGTAAGATGGGGTAGGCCGACATTAGTCTTGTTTATGGCCATCTGTATAGAGCTAGAGATCACTGCACCAATGTTGATGTAACACTCCAACCCCCGAGACTTGATTATTTAGCTAATCACAAGGTGGGTTGGGCCATGTTACGTTACAAGTACACAACTTGCATCACATTCTATTTCAATTATCCCAAGTCTTATTAATTTATGATGAGCACACAACCCAAACAATTTAAATTTAATTTAACAAAGCTATTATATGAGAGATGAAAAGAAATCTTCAATCTTTATTCATTCAATAAAATAATAAAGATGTACATACTTGAATTTCAAATAATAAAAGAGTACATAACTCAAATTAAACACTAAATTTATTAGAAGTCTTAATTTAAATAATGAAACTTTGGGCAACATTTACTTACATATAAGTTTCCAAATTTAAAAGCCCATCAAATATTCAGTAGTCTTCATGATTCATTTACCTGAAAAATAAGAGGGGAAGGGGTGAGCACCTAGCCCAGTGGATCATTCCATAAACAAATAAATTACTAATTCAAATCAAAAGCACATCCAAGTTCAAACACTTATAAATAATTAAGCGATTTAAACAACATCTTTGGTTATTGTTGACGTTAAGACTAAAAAGAGTTCTAATCCTTTTATGTTCTTATCAAAGCACTCCACTCTTGGTTGGAAAAACAATTCATATTATTGTATTCCATTGAAATAAGGATCTCATGTCCAAATTCCAAGTACTTTGGGTTATACCCATCCACACATAGTGATGAGCCCCATATATACTTAACATATGTAAAGAATACCCACAACATCACTTAAATTGCTATGACAGTACACGGTTCATAACTTCAAAGTCAAATTTAATTCTCTCATATTCTTGAATAAAAACTCAGAATACTAAAATTAAGCATAAAACATTCAAAAAGAATGAAAACAACACATAACATGCTTTATAATTCAAATTAAACCTAATCGTAAAAACTAGGCATCGCATGATATTGTGAATACTTAAAACATGCATACATGATAATCAAAATCTAAATCATGATCAAACATGTAGAAAACTTAAAATAAACGTGGTAAACTGAAAATAAAAATGCATGAACATGCTAGAAACTCAAACTAGAAAAGTAGAAGTGTAGGAAATCTCATCTACCTTAGTTGCTTGTTTGAAGAAAATCTGACAGAGGTTCTCTTCCTCTATGCACTTCAAGAAAACTAGCAACCTCAAGAATGTAAAAGAAATCTAAAATCCTAACTTCTTTCTAAAACTCACTCAAGAACACAAGAAGAGAGCTAGAACGAGCAAAGAGGGAAGTGTCAACTCATTGCTTTGAGATGAAAAATAAGTGTGCACAAGGGGGGCTTTATATAGATCTTTCAAAACACAAGGGGGCCACAGTTTTGGCAACTTTGATTAGGGTTTCCCCTCATGTGTGACAATAGGTTTGCACACAAATCACAACAGGATGACTAGGGTTTGATGTTCAAGGATGTGATGGTAATCCTCACACTTGGCGCCAAGATGGTGTGTTTTTGGGTTTAGGAGACTTTCTTGTTCTTTTTTCTTTGGTTTCTTCTTGTGTGTGATGGCTATGGTTCCCTTTTGAGAGCTAGAACAAGAAAGTGTGCACAAGCAAAGAGGGAAGTGTCAACTCATTGCTTTGAGATGAAAAATAAGTGTGCACAAGGGGGGCTTTATATAGATCTTTCAAAACACAAGTGGGCCACAGTTTTGGCAACTTTGATTAGGGTTTCCCCTCATGTGTGACAATAGGTTTGCACACAAATCACAACAGGATGACTAGGGTTTGATGTTCAAGGATGTGATGGTA
>JAJIYU010008350.1:0-18063 GCA_030144865.1 Tinospora cordifolia | reverse complement strand
AAATTCTCATGGGCTCCCGTAAGTGGCTCTAGGCATCAAACTAGCAGCCCTTTTGTTTTATTGCACTCCACATATGCTCCAAAGACTTCAAACCATGATGAATTTTCTCCCACCCTCCCTCCCCCCTACTACAATGTTTTATACCTCATCAGTTAAAGGTCACTCTTAAATAATTATTGAAATTTGTGAGAATTCCTAACAATGGCAAAAAAAAAGCTACACTATTATTCTAACAGTTCCATAAATACCTTATATATATCTTCAGGTGACTTTGGTTCCATGACCTCAACATCACGAGCTAGATTAAGATAGCCTTCACTCAATTTGGCATTGTTAATTATCTCTTGCAGCACTTCTCTATCACCATCATCCATAACCATATCTTCATCGAGGGTAAATGCAATACCCTGTACAAAAAAACATTAGTGAACAGATAAAAACTAAAAAAACTAAGTAAATAACCAGTAACCAGTAATTCAAACTTAAAAAACTAAGTAAATAAGCATTCCATGTGGTGAACAAGAAGAATGTAAGTAAATACGCATTCCATATACATAAACAAGAAATATGATCTCCTAGCAAAGAAGGAGATTCATGACTCAAAGGCATAGGTTATGTCTCATAAAGATTATATTAGTTTTCCTTGTCAACTACCACCTCTCCATCAAAAGCTATAATAGAATACTGAGAAACAAAGCCTTTTCCAAAGTTCAGGGCAAGAAACTCTTTCTTCCTTTCTGATTTTGAGTAGCATTTGGAGGAAGCCTTTTTCTTTTCATTTCTTACTTTGTTTATTTTCTTAGTTTGCAACTTTGTAAATCAAATGACCTAATATGATCATATCATATATTTTTAATAGTTGCTTTTTTTTTCAAAAAATTAAAAACAAAGTTTCAAGGTCTCATGCCCCATGTTTTAAAGCTGCACATAATTTGAGATAAACAGCTCACTTTCAACACATTTCTTGCCATAGACACATCAACAATTCTCACCAAGTAAAACAAGAAACACATTTGATTACCAGGATTGGTGTTGTTTTCCGAACTACACTGATCATAATTTTTTTACTACAAAATATTTCTTTTCACAACAACATTAAACTACAATGACAAAGACAATAATTTCGAATATTTTTATAAGCACTTCGTTTTGTTTAGAAGGATCAAATGCAATATTCTGGAGGCAATGCGATTGCTACATGCCTTTACAACTTATCTGGGCTTAGGGTGGACATGATAGATCAACATTGATCACAGTGTCCAACTCCAGCTTGCTAATCACATTGGTTGCTCTATGGTGTCATGTTCATTAAGTATTTGGGACTAATACAGGAAGAAGATCAGTTAGCATGGTCTTTCTAAACCCATCCTTGATAAGTTTTCAAAAAGGCTTGATGGATGGAAAAACAGTCTCCTTTCTAGAGGGAGCAGACTAAAATTGACCACATCAATTCTCATGGCACTCCTATCCTAATTTCTCTGACTGTAGATGATTCCTTGTGGTATTGCAGCTGAGATTAAAAGGAAAAAGAGGTTGTTCTTATCAAGGGGTGGATACTAAAGGTGGAATTGGCCTCATGAATTGAGATTTGGCAATACTGGAGGCCCTTCCTGTGCAACTTAGGCGGAGGGTGAAGAAGGCCCCCTTCCAGGGAGGCTTGAGCCATTAAGGAGATACCATTCTCAAAGAACTAGAACTTTAACATCGTGCATGGACCTACGGGCCAAAGGTGCACAAGGCAGCCTTGGAATTGATAGCATCACAAAACAGAACAATGCCCTCAGGCCAAATGGCTTTAGCAATTTTCTTTGGAGAAAATTTTGTTATAGGCTCAAGACGTTGCTAGTTTGTATGGAGACTAGATGGAAGGTTGAGCTCGACACATTGGAAGATCTATCACTTACTGCAGCCCATGGAAGTTCCTTTCTTCCTCTGTTCCCTTATTCCTTTCAAGTTCTTCTTTGGTGGTGGGTGATGGGCAATGTTATAGATTTCAAGAAGATAATTGGATTAACTTTGTTCCTTTATCACCCCATCACTACTGTCTTTCCTCTCCCCACAACATTCCATCAACTAATTTCTCCGCTCCCCTTTGAACCCAGAGCTAGGCTCTCCTTCATGGAACTTTCGCTTTCATCAAAACCATTCCATTAGAAAATTAGATGAAAATTACTACACTACTTTCCTGTATTCACCAAGTTCAGCTCTCAAAGAAACCTGACAAACTTAGATGGAAATATGGAATATCCACCCATCTGGTACCTTTACATGTAAGTCATATCTTCCTTTAAACCATTTCTAATTGTATTTGGAACGCTCAGATTCCATCAAAGACTAAGGTTTTTGGGTGCTTCTTGGGAGGATCGACATGTTAAATGTTCTCAAATGATGCTTCCCTATGCTCTCGTTGCCCCCACATTGTTGTCATTTTCACACAAAGGAAGGAGAATCTATTGCACATACCAATTGGTTGTAGGGCGGCTAGTTGTACTGGAGCTTTTGGTGTCGTGTTTGACATTAGAATCTCATCATCTCCTTCCATGACATGGAAGGAAATCAAGGAATGTCATTGTAACACATCTCCTACATTGACCATAGAATAAAAAAAAATTCAAAACATAGCTTCCTGTGACACCTTTTCGACAATTTGGTCCAAAAGGAATCACAGGTATCACAAAGAAATCTATAAATTGTTATGCTATACAGGAATAGGAAAAGTGCCTCACATTTTCTTGGGGCATCATGCTCCAGTTACATGGTGATACGATTTTTGTTTAATAGAGCAAGAATAGGGCAGCTGTTTCTAACTTTTAGAGTGGTCCACTGGGGGCTAGGGCAGGTCTCATTGTGCCCTTTTCGTCGGTTTGCTTTAATGGGATTTGTTTGCAGGTTCGTGGATTTATTCTGTTATTTGTGCATATCTGATGCTCCATAGCTTGATGGCCTTTTTGTACTGTGTTACTACACTTTTTCCTCCTATTTATATAATATATTCTCAGTTTCTTCTGGAAAATCATGAGCACAATTTGGATCTAGCCATAATAAGTACTATTGATGCACATTAAACAGAAATAAATAAATAAATAAATAAACAAAAACAAAAACCAAAATAAAAAAATAAAAAAAACAAAACAAAACAAAACAAAAAACAAAAAACAAAACAAAACATAAAAAAACCTCAAACGAATAATCAAAATAAACTCCATGGAGTAAGTTCTAAAAGCTTGCTATCATTTTTTTTTTCAATTTCATAACTGGAACTCCTTACATAGATGCCGCTTTTAAAACAACTTCTAGACTACCTCAAACACTTAAAAATAAGTTTTAAGCTATTATAACATAATAACAACTTCCCAGCTCCATTACGACTTTATTTGGACACTTCAAGAACATTTCTCGCTATACTTAATAAAGACAAATTTGAAAACTACTTAGACTACAATTAAAATATAAATATAAACTTCTCTGTATAAAACATTGGCATGCACCAGATTATGTTGTGAAAAAGTCAGACTAGTCCTACTTGTGCATCTTCAAGATGCCCAAAAAAAGGTAGTTGGAGAGGAGACCCTTCATTTGAGTGGAGCAAGGAGCATTGACAGGTCAGCATTTTTCTCTTACCAATGTAAGATTGTGATGAAAGAATTGAGAGGCAAAAATGCGAATAGATCACAGACTTGACAAAAGATGAACAAAAGCATACTGAACAGAAAGTGCTTGCAAACAACAAAACAAAAAAAGTATGAAAGTTCACATAATGTGTTATTCTTTTATACTAAGTAGTTTCATGGTATAAAAATTAGACGAATTTCGTTGAAATTAGCCGAATTAATTAGGTAATTTGAACAATCGAAACGAAGTTCGCTTGTAATTATAAAATTACAAAATTTCATCGAAATCTTCGAAAACATCGGTAAAGTTCACTTAAAATCAAAGTTTTAAAGAATTTTTCGGAAAAAGTCGTAAAAAAGCATTTTTTATGAAAGAATTTATGTAATGTACAAAGATTCGTCTTATAATTATGCAGATTATATAAAAAATCATTCTCTATAAATGAAGAAAATTTAAGGAGAGATATGTGTAACTAGAGAGTGGGTATCCAAGAGAAAAAAACATGAGTTGTAGCCTAAAGAAGAGATGATAGAGAGAAGAGAGAGAAGTGAAAAATAAGCTAAAAGCCTAAGAGAATAACAATAAATGAAAATCAGGGTTTATATTAGAGTTTGACGATATATTTCTTTTTGTTTTTTTTTTCTTTTTTTCTAATAGTTTTAAGTTAACATGCATGATGTGCATTAAACATTATTAATGTTAACATTATATATTCAGAACCATTATATGTATACTTTTATATGTATAATGTATTTATTATGTTTTGTTTTTGACATTTTTAATAGAAATTGTGCATATTTTAACGTTTATATAATATATTTTTGAATTTTTCTAAGTTGGTAAATTTTTACAAAAATTCTTTCGAATTTCTCGAACTCTTCGAATTAATTCTAATTTTCAAATGTCGAAGTTTAGGGCGAAGTCGAATTTTCATTCCTTGAGTAGTTTATATTTAGGCGCTAAAATAAGAAATGGAATTTATGGTGTTTTTCAGCAGTCAATATCAAGTAGGCCATAAGACAAGATCAACAGTTAAAGACTGTTCATGTAGCTTGTTCAGCACCCATGAAAGAAGATGGATGTTCAACTAACAGAAATAGCAAGATACAGCAAGTTAGTAACCCATAAATAAGGTGAGCACCAATGCCATGAAATTAATGAAGGAATTACAAAAATCATAGTCCCCGGAACATATCAATGCAACCAAATCACAGAAATCTCTAAACAAATCCATAAAATCAGGATCATTAAAACCCATATGCCAAAAATTAAAACAAGGAGAAAAAAGCATAACTAGAAATGAAGAAAAGAAAAGCAGAAAGAATATGTAAGACAAAAACTTACATGCCGAGCAAGAATATAGCAAAACTGCTTCTTTTGCAGCAGATCATTACACATTGTGAACAGCTGCCTAACATACTGAAATAGTATAACATGGAAAAAAATAAATAAATAAATAAGAACCACTTACGGACAAAAAAAGAAGAACTAGTAATAAGTATTCACATCAACCAATAAGCACCTCCAAATTGTCCAAAAAGAGTGCAATCCTCAGCGCACTTGTTAACTCTTCAAACTTGAGATAAATCTTGTACGCAATGTCCAGCACTAGCTTATCATCTGGTCCAGGAAGGTAGCTACACATGTGGCAACTAAACGTTAGCAAATTTTCTTAAGTTTGGAGAGGAAAGAAGTACCATCTGTTAAAATGAAGACTACCTTGCAGAACTAGTAAGGTATAAGCAAGTCCTTTTATAATTTGTTGAATCAACATAGTCAACCAGTAAATCAAGGTCTTCAACCTGCAATAGGTTAAAAACATATTTCTCGCTCTCATAGTGAATTTAGTCAGAAATTATGAGGACTCAAGACTTGGTGCAAACCTCCATTAAAAGATCAACAGCTTCAGGCTCTGCATTGTGCTGTGACATAAAACAGGAATTAAAATAGATAGCAAGTTATAGAAGACAATGAATTTGAAGAAAAGCAATAACTAAACCTACAGACAAATGAAACCTAAAAGCAGCTGAGAAGTCATTTGAAACTCTTTGTGGACTGTGAATTCACCTTCATGTGGAAAGCAACAATTTGTTTCACGAGATCCACTAGATCATTTACAGGAGTCTCCTCAATGAGCTGCAGAGAAGAAAAAGAAGTGCAATATAAGTTTCCCGTTTCGGCTGGAAAGGACAATTTTCATCAAAATATGAGAATGGTTCACAATGCTTAAGACAGTTAACTACACAAAAAAAAACATAAGATCACGAACTTTTTAAAATACCAACTGAATATACATTATTCAATTAGTATCGGCTGTGTTTCAGCTGGCCAAAAAAAAGTGTAGAAAAAATGATTAAAAAAAGAGATATTTTCCTGATTAAACATGAGCATACTTTTTCCTTTGACCCAAATAATCCTTTTCTAATTTTGCAATGCAAATAAATCACCATCATGGACCAATTATCTAACCTGTCGTTTGGTAAACTCCTGCGAGATTTCTCCAGCAAGGTTCCTGATTTAGAAAAAATCAACTAGTAGTAAGAATAAAAATGCCCTTCAGACAATTACAACTACAGAAACAAACTCTATTTGATGCATCAATGGAAATGCATTTCTTTAAAAAAAATGAAAAATAATAATAAATCATAGTAAGATTTCACCTTGATAACCACTTCCACAGGAAAAAAAATTAGAAACAAATAAATGAATCAGAAAAATCTCCCTTCTGTGAACAGGGATTTTATGTTGTAGTGGTATTTATCTGATTGCATCTGTGTGGCATATGAGTTGAATGCCAGCAGTTCGCTCGAGCTTGCAACATAAATAGCCATCACCTTAACTACTAATGAACTTAACATTTCTAAGTGTCAATTAAGTTACCGATACCAATTTTATATTCATAAGAGCATACACGATACATACATATCTTTACAGTTATTTAGGACCTGATTTAATTATGAATTAATTAATATAAATGAGCATTTTATAAAAAAGAAAAATATGTACTTTTTCATCTTTTAATAAAGTTATAATGAGTAAAGTTATATGTTTAGGGATAAGGGTAGATTAAACTAAAAATTTGAAGCTCCGTAGGTAGAATAGAAAAAAAATTTGGAATATAAAGAGCCTGAATTGTAGGAGACATGGATGACAGTTAAATCCAAAACTATTATTTTGCTAGTAAAAGAAGATATTTCCAATATGTATTTATGCATGTATCTAGATGCATAACCAAAATGCATGGTAGCATCTTGACAAAATAACTTCAAAAACAAATTACCTAACATATTCATGGCCCCATGAACCAATATCTCCATCTGAACCCAGTAACCGGTACTTAAGACTCTCCTGCAAACGTCCACAGCAAAACAATAAAACTAAGAAAACATTCATAATATGAGTATAACAATCAAACTTGCACAAGGAAACATGTAGCACATATACTGTCAAAGAATTGTATACATGTAGCACATTTACATGCATATCTTTGTGTGTGTGTGTGTACATATATATATATATATATATATATATATATATATATATATAGATATATATATAGAGAGAGAGAGAACACCAATAATGTATGACTCCCACAAAATTTACCTCACACAAGTATAATCTATTGATACCACACACACACACATGTATTTAATTATATATATGCAGAGCCAAGTAGACCCTGGATGACTGTTTTATAATTTTTCATTTGCAGTGAATGAGTGAGATTTTGAATTTTTCCTTTGTTTACTTCATTTGACTAGTCAGCATTTTCCCCTTATTTTCTTCTCCAAATACAAATTGGAGTTGAAACTTCAATAATTTATTAATATTCCAGTTATTGGAGGATAGGCTTACAGCATATTTTCAGCTTTTTACCATTTTGTTAACATTGCCATCATTAATAACAATTTATATAAGTTGCTGACTTCACAAATCATTTGAGGTTTGTTTTTTTCATTTTCATAGTTTTAAATTAAATGGCTATATGTAGTTATCAGACCAGTCCAAGATAGCTAGCAATTTCCAAACTGCTAATTCACTTAATTCTTCTTCTTGGTGATTCATGAGGATTTCAAGTGGTGCTCATCATTCAAATTGTTCACAATTTTAGTCCTAGAAGATGATCTATATTAAATTGTTCTAGTTGTCTATGATGACTGTTAATTATTATAGCCTGTTAATCTTCATTGTTAATTGAGCTTTGTGAGCAGCTTTGACAAGCTTATCCAATTTGAACATCTTTTTTTTTTCCTAAAAAATGAATACTGAGGCCTAATCCATAAAATGGACAACCTAAGTTGGGGTGTGTGGCTACTATCAGCGAACAGTAAAAGAATTCTTTCATAAAAAACCATCAGAAGAACATTTCAATGACTGAAAGTCCCCACCTAATGCTGAGTTACTAATTAAAGGAAACAAATCTAGTAGAAAAAATCTAAAAGAAATTGCCTAATACAAAAAAAAAAAATTACAATTATCACAATTCTCAGATATGAAATGAAGTTGAATGGCTGATTCCCTAATTCAGGTATAGTAACATAAATCTATATCCAGTCTCACTCCTTTCTCACTCTGTAATAGTCTTTCCTCGCAAGCAATTAATAATTCACATTGATTTTAGTATAAGATTAGAATTTTAAAATGAATTATAGTGTTGTAACTTGGAATGGATTAAAGAACTGTTCACAAAACTAACAAAAATCTCATTAACTGAAGAACTGTAAATTCGATAATCCAGTGGATAAAAACCTAAAACAAACTACTCATCACATTTTAAAACACCTACACAATATGAAGAGAACAAGTTAAGAGGCATCAGTAAAATGATAGCATAACAATGGGCATTACGGTAGAAAAATCAAAATCTGAACTTTAGCGCATAAAGTAACTTGATATACCCGTTCTCCTTCAGCAGACATGGTCAAGGCCAGAACTGAAAGTATGTCAGCGAGGTACCTCTGCAATTAAAGGGAAGAGGAAAAAAATATGAGGTAATTATAATTTGTTGTGCACTTCCTGAACAGCTCTACACCAAACACAAAAGATACATGCCCTCAAATCTGATTCTCCCATGGTCTCATAGTATGATTTTAGTGTTCCATAATGTGGCCGTAGAAACTTAAGAGGTTTGGGAACAGAGGTCATTGAACTTGTTGCAGATCGAATTTCCTGCCTACAAGAAATTAAGCATTTGCTTTGTCAGATGAAACAAACAAGAAGTCCAAAAACTATTTCACAAGTAAATTGCTTCAAACAACCGCATAAACAACATATTTTTTAATATATAGCAAAGTTAACATAAAGCTAAAAGATAATCAATCAACAACGGAAAAATGGATGTGTTTGGTTTGCCACCCAAAAACTGTAATACAATTCAGAAAATGACTTTGTCGCTTTCTGCAGACAATATGTTTTCTAAGTAAAAACTTGAAGAGCTATTTTCAGATTCAACGAAATAACCGCAGTCTAGCACCAATCCACAAACCATCAACGGTGACCACTGATCATACGACTTGATTCATACAGTATTTCTTAATGTAAATCTACTAAACCCCAAAGCTCTCCACTACAACTCAACAAGAAATTTCCAGTAACTAGTAAACAAGACAATCACCAAATTTCGGAAACCACGAACTACCTCATGCTTTCTAGGGCTAGTTTCTGAACTCCAGGATCTGAATCTTGGACGCGCTCGACATACAGCTCTAATTGCTGCTTCAAAGCCAAATCCTCATCGGACTGCAACAACCAAAGACGAACACTATAACGAAAGAACAAAGAATAATGCTGTGACGAACTGACAATAGAAACACACAACTAAAGCGCATCGGACTCACTAAATCTTCGTCTTTCTTCTCGTCCTTCTTCTTCGTTTCCTTGGCAGGTAAATTGGACGCCATTTTCGCTCGATTGAGAGAAGGAACCCTAGATGCGTGTGTATAAGAATATCAGCGTCTTTGTTGCAGGCTGAAGAAGAAAGGGATTTTAAAGCTTAGGGAAAAAAAAAGTCTTGAACTACAAGAAACCTGAAATGAAAATTCCCCAATGTTACAGTCCTACCATTATAAATATTAAAAGCCTCTTTCTTTTTGCTATACACTCTAGGTTTTATAAAACAAAAATACAATATGAAAATAGGTGAAAAAAACTAATTTAACTATTATAATTACAGTTTAGGCGATTATATTGCTAACAACGGTCAAATGAAATACACATTCATTCCATAACTAACTGTAAGGAGTAGAGTTTTGTAAATATATATATATATATATATATATATTAGTAGTTAGATTAATAATTTAAAAAAAACTTGAAAAATATTTGTTATTGTTTCTGAAAACAGTTTTTCTTTATTAAAAGTAAAAATTTGTCTATTATGAACCAAATAAATTTGTATGTTTTTTAATTTTGGGGAAAAAAACTTGCATCCAAACTATCTAATAAACAGTTTCTCAATTATTTATACAAATTTAAACAGAAAACGAAGATGAAATTTTCTGTCTTCTCTTCTCTAACCATATAAAACATTGATTTTTACAAAAGTTTCACTAAACATTTAAAAAATATATATTAATCTAACTATAAAATAGTACAACTTTATATTCATATTAATTAGCTAGATCTCTTTATGTTGTAGTCATCTCAGGTCCACATGATCAAATAAACGCACATGTATATATATATATATATATATATATATATTTTTTTTTTTTGGGCGTTAGATTAGCATTCATCCTAAAATCATTTTGCAAAAAAGTTACTAATTGAAAACATTACCATAAAAATTAAAATCAATATATATTCCATGATAAATTTCAATTTAAGACTTTTCAAAATTAATATTTGACATCAGTTGTAATTTCTTTCTTCATCTTTGATTTGTTACATTTTTAAGTATTTTTATGTAACATTATTCAGAAACACATTTTATTCCTATTTGTTATGCATCATTATCAAAAAAAAAAAAATATGGAACAAGTGAGCAAGGAGAATGACTTTCATCGTATATCTAGCTATCATGTTTGAAAGAATTAATTAACTAAACATTTTTTTTATTTTCATTAGTAATAGAATAAGATAATTCAAAAATCATTATGATCCAAATTTGGGGTTTCACTCCCATTATTTGTATGGATGTAAATGTACACTAAAATATTTCATTAGTAATAAAATCAGATAATGCAAAAATTACCATAATTCAAGTTAGGGTTTCATTCCAAGTTTAATATGGACATAAATGTACACACATTGTCAGTGATATAATTACTTACCATGATAATAGTAGAACTATTTATATTTCATTAAGCCTCTTTATTAAGGACAATGTAAATATATCGAAAAGGGTTAATCTAAGGAAAATTCACATTTCTATAAAAAAAATGATAACTATTATAAAAATATTGTACATATTAAAAATATATAACTAATGTAAAATTTAATATATAATTATCATGTTTCATAAGCAGTAGTTTATATACATTATACAAATATTTGTTGTATATTGTTTAAACAAACATAGAGGATAAACAATTATTTTTTTTTTCGTATTCTTCTTTTTTATGTGTCGCAATCTAACAATCAACAAAAAATCGACTTAAACTAGTTTTTCAAGGACTATAGCTCAAAGGAAGTAGATTCTTTGTGTGTTATTTTCACTCTCTTCATCAAGAGATCACTCATCTCTTTGATCATGGAGGCTAACAAGTGTTGGGGTGCCACAACTTATTTTTCTACTTCACCTCCAACAACAATAGGTATGTGTCAATTAAACCCTAATATGTTCTTAAAAGTAGTAACTAGAACAAACTCAAAAAGTTATAAATAAAACAAAATAATAATCAATGCTAGGTTTACTAGTCTCATTTTCCTTTTTTTTTGGGTTGAAACCATGCAATATTATCTAACAAGCGAATCGATAAGACCCATCAATTTTTTAATGGCCTTTGTCAATGGTAGTGACGGGGGAGGACACAAGTGAAATGTCGGAGCACAGATAGATGCATGTTATGATTATTGTTAGCGTCCCCACGCAGCTTTCCTCTGTTGATATCCTTCGATCTTGTGGATCCTACATCGATCACGTTGTTGTGATCGTCATTATCAAGTAAAATCTTATTTTATTATTTGTTTTTTTATTTTATTATTTTTTGTTCAAAGCTCAAATTTGTGTGAAGTTCACTGATAGACCAAATGACACGGTACTTGGGGTTTCTTCTCAACGACACCAATTTCTCTACAAACCATGTTCACATTGATTTCTCTTGTTGATCAACTTGATTCATTACCATGGAGTTTTTTTTTATCTAATTTATTATTTGAATCACAGCGCTGGTAGCGATGGTACTACAACTAGAATGAGAAGAAAATGATGATGAAGAAAAAATTAAAGAATCTCTATAACCTAAAAACGAGAGCTTGGTATTTTTGTAAATATTACATAAAATATAAATTTAAGAAAGATTTCAAATTTTCACAAATATTTATAGTAATATTTTCAAAATTTGATATTTTATAAAATTTTCTCTTAACAAAAAATATTATTCAAGTGTAATTACATGTGCACACGCTCATTGCTCACATGCCTGTGTGTGTGCCAATTAAATTATTAGTGCACACCTTCAAATGTAAAATATATATAGGTATCTAATAGACGTGCATGGAGTTGTAACTGAAGGTATGCACATTATATACAAATTACATTTTTCTAGTCATTTTTTCTACTCCCTTTTTTTCCTTTTTTTTATTTGTTAATTAAAGGCAATGCTATAATAATTGTTATAGTTATATTTTTATCTAACTGCAACATTTCTTACCTTTATATTAGTCATTTATTGACTAATTGTGTAAAGTACATATATAAAAAAATTATCACAACAACAATCATTTTAAAACTTTTTTTTTTATTAAGTTAGACAATAATGTCCATTGGGACAAGTTTCCGACATCAAAAAGATAAATTCGTCTGGGTAGCACAATTTTTATAGGTTACCCCTTTGGCAAGACACACAGATTTTTATTGAAGAGACTCAAAGATTTAATGATTCATTCAAGATTTTACCCATCAAAGGTAGCATTCTGTCTTGGACCATGTCCACACTTCCTTCCCTCAAATAGATTTTTAGAGCATTTGCCATGTAAAAAATTAATTGTACTTGTAAAAAAAAAATGTCATGTAATCAATATGGAGAGATTGTCTATGATAGCATTTGATAGTAATGAAATCAAAAAATAATTTATAATGCAATTATGAATTACTTTTATTTTGTATGACATTGACTTTATGACCAATTTTCAGCTAAAAAAATGTAATTTTTTGACGCGTTATTTTACTATATCCTTTAAAAATAAAGGGTCATATGCACAACTTTTATTTTTGTCACATCATCTTTACAATAAAAATAAGTGGTTGAATTAGAGAAGTTCTTTTGTTCTAATGTCCATTTATTTTATGTGGTACTCATGTTTTTTAATCTATAATTACATTAAAAATGCACACACACGCATATAAATGTTTAGAGATTATTAGCATTTTTTTGCTTCTAATAGTGAATTTTCCATTATTAAGGATATTGCCTTCCAATAATTTTAGATGTTTGGTTTAAAAAAAGAATTGTTACTCGGGTGTATAACTAGTTCCATTACAATAACATACTTCCAAGAAGGTTGATTTTAATTCCTCGATCCTTTTCAACCCCCTAGGGTTGAGACAATATTAAAGTTGAACTTACAACCTAAAGTTTTGTAATATTATTTACTTACTTACATCATTAATTGTAAAAACTACTTGAACAACATTAAACATCAAATGTAAAAAGTGAAAAGTTTCTTCATTAACCACAACAATCACTTTTAATACATTTGCTAAAACATGGTAAAAGTAATATAGGAATTCAAGTGATTATTTCAAATTGAAATTAGAGCAAAGCCAATTGTTGTATGTTGATAGGGTGCACTTCAGTTTTTGACTTGGAATCAAATGATTTTTTTGCAAGGATGATATTTGCAACCTCTGTAGGATGAAATGCATCCCAAAATATATACTTTCGACGATCATTACAAGGAGCTTGTAGAGGTAAGCAAGTAATTTGTCCATTATTTCTCCCCACTCCGCAACATCCCTTGTCCACCACCTCAAACCCTGTTTCATTGGAATAAATAAATACACAAACAAATAATTTCAAAAATTAAAACAGAGCAAGAAATCAATAGACGTATTATTTAAAAGCAATATAATATAATTTTAAGACGATTGGAGACACATAGACCTGTATTAGTAGAACTCTTAATTTATGCAAAAGAAGCATTATGAACATGTTTATTACAAAATATTTCTTAGGAACTGTCTGGTAAAATGTAGTTATAGGCACAATATTAAAAATCATAAATACTTTTATATAAGAATAACATGAAAAACTTCGTTTTAGGAGAAAAATAAACTCAAATAATAGACATCATTAGGTAGCTTTTAGATGCAACAATGGAGTCTTGTCACACCACTCTTCACTTATCACAATAATTTTAAATAACCATAATTTATTATTGTACTTTAAGCAAACATCACATCAAAACTTATTACCAGAAATCACTAAATCTTGTTAGCTAAAAAAAGTTATTATTCACTTTAAACAACAATTATTTTATTTTATTTTTCAGTTATACCCAATTTAATTGAACATTTTGATGATGTGCACGTACTACAAAAAGTCCTAAATCCAACAAAACAACAGGGTGCTAACGTCAATGCATGTCATTAATCCAAGATATTTTTAGCAGTACTCATTTCCTCTCATTTGTTCTGATAATAAGACATACTACTAAGCTAAAGTAAAGCAGCCTAATCAACAAAATAAATATTATAAATTTACACTTGTAAATGTAAGAGCGTTTAGTAATTACCATAAGTTGCAGCATTTTTTACAAGATCCTTGGAGCTCTCGTCCGAGTTTAAGTACACAAACTTGGCGCCGGGCAATTGTCCATTGTTGAAACGATCCACAAGCTTGAGAAGTCCCCCGTTAAAAATACCAATAACATTATTGATTTCTTCGTTGCATCGGCTGCGATTATCTTTGTTGTCATATCTAGCTAGTTGATACGGTATGCACCCTATCTGACCAACTGCTGTTACCACCACCTTCCTTGCTCCTAGCTCGTATAATGCCTTAAAAAAAGTTATAACAAATAAACCAATTAAAAATAAAAAAAAATTATAAATATATCCTTCATGAGTGAGATGATATATAATTATATATGCACATGACTGATTAATACTTATTTTTATTTTAGGAGACATATATCTGCAATTAATAGTAAATCTTTTGGGGTGGGAAGTGGCGATAGCCCCCCCTCTACATTTTATGAAAGCCCTTTATTACTATATTCATGCATGTTATTTAATAAAAATTGATATATTATTATTAGTGGTCATTCTTAACGTTTTATATGTTTTTGCTTTGTTTCTTAAATTTAAAGGTCTAGATCTGCCACTGTAAATGCATAAATCTCTGAGAATCATCCTTATTTCGCATGTTAAAAACTAATTTATGGATGGATTACTAGTTTGGAATGAGATTAAAACTCATAATTACTGTTATATAAAAACATTATTTTATTAGATTGAATTACTTTAACCTTTTCTTTTTTGTCATTTGGGAGATGTGAGTCTTTATGGCATTCATATAGTAAATAGTACTTAATTTCTACTTCCAGTATATAAACCATACATAGATTATATATATGTATATATAATATGGTAGAGGGTACAAACAGTGAGTTGGCGTGAGTAATCTTGAAGGAGAACAGTAGCATAGGCACTGGGACTGTATTCTTGACTGGTTGTGTACATGGTAGGCATGAAGTAATTGTTGAGGTAGTCATTGCTGCCCATGCCCACATAGAATATGCACTTGCTTAGATATTCCCCAACTGCAGTATCATTTCTTCTAAAAAACCTCCTCATTTCTTGGACTGTCCTCGCATAGTTCTCAACTTGTTGATTCATAGACAAATGATCCCCCTAACAACCAAAAAAAAAAAAAAAAATCATTAATTAATCAATGAACTTAATCAAAATCAAGCAGTTAGTTATAAGATAAATAAATAAATGATTAGTTACCAGGTTATTGCCAGTTTCATCTCTAATACCAGCAGCTCCGGACGCATAATTCACTCCCCTGAACAATGCTCGACCTCGTGTTCTTGCATACGGTGGAACGAACAATGGAAATCCAAGAAGTTGAGCTACAAATGTCGATAACCAAACTTAATTAAACACAGACACACATATATGCATATATACATCTGATATATAATACATGTAAAATTATTATCATATATGTATAATGAAATCAAGTGAGTTAAGTACCGAGGACATCCACAATGGTTCTGCCATTGGTGAACCTGCCAGTGACGCCTTGAGGGAAATCGATGCCGTAGGGCTGGTAATTGGCCCTAGCAAGAGTAAGTATGCCATTGTTGTTACCATTGTCCACGAGAGAATCACCAAATACAAAGAAACAAGGCACGAGAGGGCCTTGTGGAACCTGAGGACGCTGTGAGCATGCTTTTGAGGTTAAACATATCAGAAGTACCAAAGCTACAAATGTTCGTACAAGATGCAAATGAATTGTACTAGTAATAGTAGAAGAAGAAGAAGAAGAAGAACCCATGTTAGATGTACTTTGGTACAAGAACAAGTATAGCTGCTGATTAAGCTGATATTGGTTGGTTGGGTTGGGATATATGTCTGCATTGGATTCCTCTTTATAGTGTTTTTTTTTTTCGGATTTGTTTTTATTTTTGTTTTTTGTACTTGGTTTGCCTTAATGGATGTCATGGACTTTGTGGATGAGAATTATCTAAATGCCCGTGACTGCTAGAGAGCACAGTGGCGGTGACAGAGGTTTAACACTCGTGAGTTGCCGCATCCTCGCACTGGCTACGTTGCTCAATGCGGATCAATTACGTCCTCACACTTCATTAAAGTTTCTATATACAACTGCAAGATATGTTGTCAGTCGTAACTGATTGGCTAAACACGGAATATAAATGGCACGCGTAGTCACCAATTTGAGCCCAGACCTCTAAAGGTATGTTTAGTTGATAAAGAAAATAGGAATTTTCTTTAAAAAATTTTTGTTTTTCTTAAACAAATATTTTATGATATTTAATTAATAAAAAACTGAAAAAATAATTTAATTTTTCTCAAGCCCACGTATATTTTTACTAAAATTTGTTTAGCTTGGAAATGAGATAATCAAATTTTTTACATTAATTTAAAGAACAATTAAATGTAACTAATTTTTGTCAGCGTTTTTCATATCTAACCAAACAATCACGAAAAAAATTAAATATATTTTTTTAAAAAAAAATCTTAGATACGAAGCACATCTTAAGTTTAATAAAATAAACAAAATAAAAAAAATGAAGACACCTCCTAAATGTTGAAAATTAGATAATTAAAGAATAACTAAAATTTTTTTATAAAAAATGTTGAGCTCTAAATTAACGTAAGATATATAATCAAATCTTTCAAGTTAATGTTGTAATATGAAAAGAAAAAAAAATGAGCAAAGCACACTCCACTTAGTGAATACAACATCATCAGAAATATAAATCTGAATATATTTTAACAATGTTTTTCATGAAATAATTCTTAAGTGGTAAATCAATTTTCAATTAACAAAATGTCTTCTTAACCCTACGTTCAAATCGCTTGGCCGTGCAATTTAGGTTGTTCGTGGGTTGGGTTTAGGATAAACTCGCAACCCAATCCAAACAGTTCAAGTTGGAAAAGTTCAAACCCAACTTAAACCAATCTATGGTTAAATCCAACCCAACTCAAACAGTTCGGATTCGGTTTGGGTTGGGTCGGTTGATCGGGTTGGCTCTAGTTCAATATTTTTTATTATATTGTAATGTTCTCATTACAAAAGAACTGTTAAATTAAATTTTTTTGTATATTTATTTTTAATTATAATTTATCATTATACATACAAAAATAATATTATTTTTGAAATCTTCTTATTACTTTGATTTACATAAATTTAACATTAGTAAAACTTAATGATGTCATCTTTTAAATTAAAATTGTTTTACTGTAAACTTGATGATTTTGTAGAAAGAAAAATTAATTATTATTAGTTTTTAGAAACAATTGATGGTATTTATATAGAAAGAAGATTTGATATAACATAAATAATCATTTCAATTTAAATAGTTACTTATAAGTTTATCATTTATATATAATAAAAATATTTCATTTATTTTTAAAAACATTTATAATTAAAAAAGAAAAATAAATAAGATTGGGTTGGGTCGATTACGTTCGTGTTTTTAAGTATTCAACCTGCAACTCAACCTAAACCTTTCGGGTTAAACATTTTAAAATTCAACCCAACTCAAACAACTAATGTAACTCAACCCAAACCAATAAAAAAAGTTTGAGTTGGG
>JAJIYU010008349.1:0-18104 GCA_030144865.1 Tinospora cordifolia | reverse complement strand
AATAATAATAATAATAATAATAATAATAATAATAATAATAATAATAATAATGCTTGAATAATGTGGTATAACAAACGAATAACACATATATAATATTTGAATAACACGCAAATATGCGTGAATAGTGGTATAATGTAAGAATAATGTCTGAATAATGTGGTATAACATATAAAATGCGATATAACATATGAATAATGCATGGATAACATGTGAATAAAATGCGCTATAACAAACGAAGAATACATTTCTAAAATAAATTTAATAATACAATAAAATCTGAAAAAAAATAAAAATAAACTATCTAACTAACATAAAATCAATTATTCAACAAAATAATTTAGTAAATAAAATAAAATTATTTAAGAAATAATTTAATTATTTTATCAATTAGAAGATTAAATTAATAAAATAAAAATTTTTATCAATTAGAAGATTAAAACGTAATAAAATTTTTGTTATTTATATAAAAATAATATTTTGAATAATTACTATAGTAGAAGTGATTTATCAATAAAGTGGCAATTGTTTATTTGATAATTATAGATAAAAATAAAATAATACGATACTTGCGTGCACGTCAATAACAAACATATAAAAAAATTAATTAATCAAGAAACAAATGAATTAAAGACCATATTGTATTTAAATATATGCATAGACTACGATTAGGAAATAAAAAAGCACCTGGAAACCGTGAAGCATAATAGTTAGGGCATGAAGAACAAAACAGAAATAGGGTTGTTTTGTTTGGACTGAAACGAAGAAGACGCACTAGGAAAGAAACTGTTTGCTCATGTTTGGACGAACAGGAAGTAAGAACGAAATAGGACAGGGGTTTTGTTGCTATGATTTGGGTTTTGGAGTGAAGAAGAAGAGGAAACAATGATGTTGTGTCTATTGTACGAAGAAGAAGAAACCAACAACTGTGATGTTGTATGCGTGTTGTTGGTACGTGTGGAAATTGAAGAATGCATTTGCGTTGATGTTGTGCGCGAAGAAGCAGAATGAAGAAGAAGATGCAACTTTAGGAGTGATTCATGATTTCTGGGCACAGGCATGAAACAAAAAAAATATGATGCCCTAGATTTTGGATTTTTGTGTAGAAAAGTTTGAACAAAGAAATAAGATTTTTAGTTGATTGTTTGAGAATTTCAAAAGGGTTTTAGAGCATAAAAAATCAGATTTGCGAGAAACAAGTTACTAAGGGGTGTTCGAGGGGTTTCGATGCTCAAAACTGTTCCGATCAAGATTGAGGGTATCAAATCTTAATTTGAAAGAGAACGAAAGAAAAATTGAGTTGAGAAGCGAATCGAAGAGGTATAATCTTTTTAAAACTCCAATCTTTGAGTTTTAAATGGTTTGAAATTAAATTATTTGTTTTGTTTAGATGTGAAGAATGAGATTTGTTGATGTGTGTTTCTGTTCTCCAATTATTACTGTCGATCATTCTTTTCTATTGTTTTTACGAGATATCAATTATCTTGTTTCAGTTCGTTGATCTGAGCATTATTTTCTATTGTTCTTATTTGTTATCAATGATCTTATTTTGATTCATTGATCTTCTTTGTTCTTTGAGTCGTAGTTATTCCTCTTCATCATCTACTATTTTAGGACTTGTTTTGGTACCAAAAGCATTGGCTAAAGTGAGATACCATTTTTATTGCTAGCAAATAGTGTTTAATTTGTATATTGATAATTCAAGAAGTGCATTATACTTCCATCAAATGGTTGCAAATACTAAAGTTGCACAAAAAAAGCAATAGAAATACTTTTTTAACAAAGAATTTCATGACAACCATGTCAATGTCACCATTGCAATTGTACAACATTTATAACTATGGGATGAAGGAGTGTTTATCTCTAAATATGCATTACTAGCTCCTTCATTTGTCTTTACATTGTTATAGATTACCATTTTTTTGAATATTTGAATCTTTCTTTCTTTAATTATTTAGCATTTTCTATTTTCCTTTCCATATTCCCATTTTAGAGCTTCAACATTTGAGAAATAGTTTACTTGATCAAGTTGTTCAACGCATTGAAGAGAGACTACGTACTCTTGGAAACTACATAGCTTGCAACGATCATGTTGTCCACACACACACACTAATCTTGACAGGTTAAAGTTGAAAGTTCATTACTAGAATATAAGATTACCTCTTTTATATAGAGAGATTTTTTGTCAAATCATGTGAATATTATAAGACAAATATTTTTGTATGTATGGATGCATTTTTTGTGAAGTGATATATTTCTTCTATGTTAAATGACAAGTTTGATAAAGATTTCTTTTCCACACCGACGTTCTATCTAATATTTGACTTCTTCCAAAGGTTGTTAATCATTATTTTTGTATTGTTTATATTACTTTACTTTTATATTGATATATTTTTATGCAATTTTTAGACAAGTAATCAAGATAAGATGTGATGATTCTCCAAGAAGAATTTTTGCTTATAGAATTTTTTATTTTTGTTTATTAGGATTAATAACGATAATTAGTGTAAATAATTACACTTTTTGATGGATTGTATATATGTTTGGCACTATGAAATTTATTATTCTTATGTGATAAACATTTGAAATGATAGGACAAATATTTAATAATGTTTATTTTATATTATGAATTTACAGATACTGATAAATATATGCAATATATATTGTAATAAAATATTTTTACGATTAAAAAAAAATTGACACATATGACAACGTTCAGTTTTCGTTGTGGATACATGATATGACAACGTGCAGACGTTTATTGTTGAAATACTATAAGCTTTCACAACGGACACATGCATGTTGTTAAGTAATGGACATACAACAACAACCATCTGACCATTGTTGAAAGGTTAAAAGGTTAAGGTTTCTACAATGTTCGCCCGTTGTTATAACATGTCTACAACAATAGGTATAATGACCGTTTTCGAATATGTGTTAAAAGATTGAAGCGTTTAACAACGTGCAAACGTTGTTGTAACCTCAGTTTTTAGACTAATATACGATGCATTTGTAAGACCCCGAAACCTTGCAAGCGCGCTACGTCACGACTAAACATAAAATAAGATTATTAATTGTAGGAAAGAAATATTACAATTATTAAAACATATGTATATATTATAGTTGAAAAAATACACTTGAGAATATTATGATGATTTCGAACACATCAACTAATGTCAGTGTTAATAATGGAAAAAATATAGATTATTTGGTTGAAATAAATAAACGAATAAAATAAATTAAAAAAATCATATATTGGTTAACGAAATGAAATTAAATATGGATTAATCAAAATGTTGATGGATCACAATATGAAATTCGGTTAAGAAATGAAATTAATATGGATTGATTGAGAAAAAAAATTAATTAATTAATTAATTAACAGGGAGTGATTGGAAATTTTGGTTGTTTAATGTCATTTCTTAAATTAGAAAATTTGAAAAAAGAAGAATTGTTTGTTTAATTTTAGGGCCAAAAGTTATAAAAAAAGAATTTCCAGAAAAATCTGGATTTCGTTGAAAAAAAAAACTGATTCGGTAAAAAAAAATAAAAAATAAAAACAAAGAAAATTATGGAAACGTAAAGAAGGAAGAGGAAAGAAAAACCGAAGATAAAAGGTGTGCTCTGTTTGACCGAAAAAAAATAGAATAAAAATATACGAAAAAAATTTGGTTCTGTGAGTTGTTGCTTGATCAAGATGGAGCAAAGAAGGGGGGCTCTGTTTTGGGCAAATTGAACGAAGAAGAAATGATGCGTCGAATGAAGATTGAGCAACTGTTGATGCTGCAGGATGAATGAAGACCGAATAAGAAGAGAGCTGGTGTGTTGGGATGAAATCGTGATATGATTTCGTTGGTAGCAGTTGAGCGTTGTAGCTAGGCGTGAGGTGAGCAGAAAACAGAGGAGCTGCTTGCCGTGAAGGGAGAAGACGATCGAAAGAAGAAGATTGAAGGAGAATCTGAAATTCTGATTTCGGACCATGAAAACAGAGGAGTGGTGAGCGAAGTCTGGTAGTGCTCTTAACGGAACAGAAGAAGCTTAGGAAGAAGAAGGCCGGACGGAGGGGAAAAGGAAGCTGAAACCGCTGCTGCAGAATGAAGAGGAAGCAGCTGTGCTGCCGTGGACCACGCATAGAGGAAGGAAGAACCGAGAAGGGGTCTGTGCTTTGTTTAAGGGGAGTTGATGTGGGTTCTGGTGTGATGATAGTCCAAACGAGAAGAGGAAGATGGAAACCAGCAACTGCTGTTGGTTGTTGCAGCAGCTGCCGAACGAAGATGAAGAAGGGCTGCTGCTGCTGGACGGGCCGAAATGGAAAATGAAGAAGGAGCAAAACAGCACGGTTTGCTGCTACTGTTGCTGTTGCTATTGCCGATGGCGTTGCTGCCACTGCTACAAGTATGGCTGCTAGTGGTTGGATCGTTGTTGGTTGCTGCGTTTGGACAAAGAAGAAGAAGAAGAGGTGCTAGTGTGAATCGCGGACCGAGAAGAACAGAAGCTGTTAGTGCTCTGTTTTGGGGAGCTTAATGAGAAGCAGAAAAAAAATTTGAAAACGGTGGTTCTCGGACCATTTGAGGTTTTGTATTGTTGGTCGTGAACCAAGAAGTAGAGGAGTGCAGTTGAGTAATACTAAATTCAACAATTTGTGGTTGCAGCAGAGGGGTTTCATTATTTGAGTACGGTTGCTGTGTTTGTTCGCGCGACGAAGGCAATGACAAGTAATGTCTAGTTGTGAATCCAAATCGAAAAGGTATCTTTTTAAATTCTAAGTTTGTGATGGTATAAAATTTATTGTTGCAGTTGATTATGCGAGAACAAAATAAAATTTAAAATTTAAAACTTTATTAAATTTAATGCTTGTAAATTTTGTTAGATGCTTAGAATATAAATATCAAAGTTTAGAATACTCGGAGTTTCAAATATTAAAAATTTAATTTTATTTAGAAGCTAAATGTAAATCATAAATATTAAAATTATTTTTATTCAAAGAGAGATTAAATAAAATAATTATGAAGATTAGTTTAGAATATTAAAAAAAAAGTCAATACTAGATTAATTATAAATTATTGAACATGAGAATTAATTGATTTAATGAAATTAAATCAATTAATCTTTTGAATTAGAATTAGAAAAATAATTTTCTTAAATATTAGAAGTTTAAAACTTAATAAATAAATTAGTTAAAAAAATAAAAAAATAAACTTTAGGAGTTGAAAATCTTTTATAAGAAAATATTAGAATCTTAGACTTCGACACTAAACTTGGAACGTTTAGAAGTCTTATTTTATTCGTAATTAAATTGATCATGATATTAATAAATTATTTATATTACAACAATTAAGTTATTAGAACTCTGATCTTACTTAAGTCGCAATTTCTAACTAAGGAAATTTGAAGACTTAGAAACTATTTTAGTTAGAATATATCAAACCTTAGAATTTTCGAATAACCCTGAATTGGTTGGAAGTAATGTTTGAAGTTCACAATTATCTTAGGAATTAATTAAGCTTACGAGTAATTCTATTAAGTGTTAAATCTCAGATTATACGTATATTAGCATATCGAGGATCTCGATAAAAAGCAAGGAGCTACGAAGATCGACAAAATCAGGTGGGCGTGACTTCCTTGTTCATTTGTATTATACAGATTTAAGATTCAAAGCATTTGATTGAATAGTTCTAAGTTATTAGAATTTTACTAGGAAATTGATTGAAATTATTTGACTTCTTTGAATAATGTGTAATGTGTGATGAACTATTTAATCTATGCATAGTTAGTTATGACATGATCTAGCATTTAGATTCACTCAATTAGGGCATGCATGACTAGGCAAACGTGTATCTAGATTCCATTGTTTATTTATGCACCTTATCATGTGAACTTGCAAGTATAGTTTGGGTTATATGTTCTAGTGTAATTGTAGGATGATTGATGTGATTGAGATCGTTTGTAAAATGAAAAATATAAGACAATGATTTATTAAGAATCCACGTACCGGTGCGATTGACGAGCCGCAAGGTGGATCGTAGGTATTCCCACCCTGAGCTGCCTGCGACAGCTTGAAGTCTTTGGGAGACAGTACGAGTCTAGATGAGTACCCTCGCTTGGACTGTGATACTGAGGTTATAATTTATGTATTTTATTGGATTGTTTTAATGTAATTACATTGGTTTAAATTTGGTTGTTTTATCTTTCAATGACTTTCCTTGTTTAATGATTTTGGGTTGAATGAATAGTTTTAAAGTATTTTTCGCTGCATTAATGATGATTTAGATTAAGGAATCAGGTGAATATCTCGAGGAAATTATTTTAATTCTTTTGTTCCGTATGAGAAATTGTCCAGAGGATGACTTGAAACTATTGACTATGAACTTGAAATTGAAGAAAAAGATTTTATAGAATGAAATTTGCAAATAGCATCTCGATTTTTTACGGACAATGATCCACACGTGAAGTAAAACGTGAATGGAGGTTCAGCCAAAAATTGGGGTGTTACAACATTACAACAACAAAGACGTGATCGTTGTTAAAGGTTAGGGTTCCTACAACGTGCACCTATTGTTATAACATGTCAACAATAACAACCATGGTGACCGTTGTCAAATATGTGTTAAAAGATTGAAGTATTTAACAATGGGCGAACGTTGTTGTAAACCTCAGTTTTAGACCGATACACAACGTTTTACAACAACAGGCTCGTGACCGTTGTTAAAAATAGTCGACCGTTTAACAATATCCTGATCAACAACATCACCATAAACGTTGTTCTATGGGCATAACAATGAACATTGCACGTTGTTGTAGGTGTCATTTCTTGTAGTTCGAGAAAGGTAAATTTAACCTGAAGGACTTAAACACTTATAACCCTTAACTCACTATAGCCAAGAAAAATACATTCAAGAGAATGAAACTGAAACTTATTTTGATGATATGGATGTAAACAGGGGAAACAAGATGAGTCGAAACATTTCAAAAACTTGTAATTAGGTGGAACTCTAGAGATCGATTTGAAAAGAGATTCACCCTTCAACACAGGGGTAGGAAGACAATTGATCAAATACACTGCAGTGTGAACAACTTCCTACCAATACTTCATAGGTAAAGAAGCTTGAGTAAGTAATGCCAAAGTCATTTCTGTCATATGCCTATGCTTCTTCTTAGCCCGTCCATTTTGAGCATGATCATAAGGATAAGAGTGAATAAACTCAATAGCAAACTGTTTCAGAGAATTCTCAAGACTACGAAATTCAGCTCCTCAATCTGAATGTAAATAATTGATTTTTTTGTCAAATTTGTTTCTACAAAGCTCTTGAGTGCTATAAAAGCAGAGAGAGCTTCAAATTTGAAACATAATGGAAAAATCCATGTATATATGGTGTGATCATCAAGAAAATGAATATAGTATTGAAAACCTTGATGAGAATTGATTGAAGTTGGTTCCCATTAATCTGTATGAACAAGATCTAGAGGATAAACAACTCATTTATTAGATCTAGAATGAGGTAATCTGTGTGATTTACCAAGATGACAAACATTACAGAAATTAGAACTTTTATTCAAGGCACCAGATGCATTACATTTATAAAAATACTTGAGGCAAAAACAACAAAAAGATGTCCTAACCGTCTATGCCACAAATCACTTATAGAAACAAGAAAGCTCGTAACAAATTTTAGTGGAACATAATTACTAGAACATGAAGAATCAGATTGAGAAGGAAGTTTTATCTGATACAGACCATCCTTAATGCTCCTCGAAGAAGAATGTGATGTGATTGATTGTCCTTCACATACTAGAAATCAGAATGAAATTCAACATAAACATTATTATCATGAGCTAATCTTGAAACACTTATCAGATTTTTCTTGATAGCAGGCACACATAGAACTTGGCTGAGATGTAAATTAGATGAAGATGAAGCTAAAGATTTAGATTCTATACCAGATATTTTTTAGTTCAGTACCATTGCTGACTTGTAGAGTAGATTTACCTTCATACTCAGTCGCAGCTGAAATAGAAGATGCATTTAGAGTCACAGGATTAGTAGCTCCACTATCAAGAATCCATGACTGATCTATAAGAACTTCTGGTGTAACACCCCGATTTTCAACTGGACCTCCGTTCACATTTTATCTCACGTGTGGATTGTCGCTCCTTGAAAATCAAGATGCTACTTAAAATCTTCTTTTGTCAAAATCATTTTCTTCAAATTCAAGTCCATAAAATTATTCTCAAAGGAATGTGTTTGAAACATAAATCCACAGGAAAACAACAGATCAAATTAACTTTCATATGTTCATCGGGTTTTCAGAGTTAAAAGATAACAAATTTAAATAAAAAATCATAGGTCATAAATTTGTAATTTCACAGCAAAACTACTTCAAAAATTTTCTTTTAAGATAGTAAAGGTGAAGTATACAAAATCATCTAAAAGCATGAGTTATTGAAATCTAAAAAAAAAAAAAATGCACGCAAATCGGTTCAGTAAATAAATAGAACACCACCTCTATAGTTTCCTATTTTAAACGACCTCCCCAAGCGGTGTCCAAATCTGAGTGTAAGTCTCCTGACATAGACTGCTGTGTGTTACGCCCAAATATTCCTGAAAAATAAAATGGGAGTGAGCTCGAAAGCCCAGTGGATCATTCCTACACATCACATGTATTATACAGACCCAATCCAAAACATTACAAACACTTTCAAACATTAAGTTTTTGAAACATACATTTATTTTAGTTGTAATCTAAGACCGTAAGAGGGTTGAGATGTCTCTCGGTATTCCCCATGATCTTGTCTAATCATAGAAGGTCTCGAGTACCATCAAAATCAGCCAAGTCATCAGTATCATAGCCTAAGAGAGAGTACTTACTGCAGCTTGTACCGTCTCCCAAAGACTTTGAGCTGTCGCAGGCAGCTCAGGGTGGGAATGCCTACAATCTGCCTTATAGCTCAACAATCTCAAGCGGTGACATATAAGAGATGCCACCTCGATCTGCTTCAGGCTCGACAATCGCACTAGTACGTGGATTCTTAATAAACCTTCGTCTTATTTTAGTTTTATAGTCAAATTGAATCATACTAAGCATCACACAATACAATGGAAATAAATCAAATAATGCATGTTATGTAAAATGATAAGGTGCACGAGTAATCTATGAAATCTAATTGTATGTGTTTCCTATTCATGCATGCAATAAGTAAATAAATCAATCATGACACATCATTCAAGCATACCAACAAGTTAAATCGATTTCATGATAATTTCTAATGACCTAGAACTATTCGAACAAATGTTTTGAATCTTAAATCTATATAATACATATGATAAAGGAAGTCAAGCCCACCTGATTTTGCCGATTTTCAGGGCAAGCTTGCTTTCCTTTGAGATCCTTGATACTTTAATATGTGAAGATCTGATAATCACAACTTGATCAAGTTTTTTTTTCTTTGAACTAGTATAGAAATCCAAAAGCAGCTCTCTGACAATGCCTTCGTCCTCTATGTCTAAAACTTGCTTGAATAGAGATTCTATTATTTCAACCTTAGACAATTGTATTCTTACAAATACCCTATACTGAAAAATCAATGTTTATTATCTAGAGTTAACTACTTTGGTAATAAAAGGTAGATTATATTGACCAGAAATACCGTGTGAAACATCCATTCCAAGAATGATAGTTGGAGCTTTGGAGATCAGGGGATTAGAAGAAGATTGTTCGACTGACAATAAAGAATTTAAGCCACCAAGTTCGACATTAATCTTCAGGAGAACATTTGTTAAGTATTGATCATTAACCCTTGTTGAAGCAATGCATTGAGTCGCAATACCAAAATCAGCTAGACTTTTCTTCTTCCACAGACCATATATAGTAGATGTTTTCCTCTTTGGTAACAGAAAAAGAAGGAATTAAGATGTTCTAGAAGGTTTAGCTTGTATCTGCTCAAACATCTGCTCACTCAAACAGAAAGAGGAGTTTTCCTAACCTGAGGATTTTCTTTGAATGTATTAGATGGTCGATTGACAACAACCCCTTTAAGTTTCCACATTTAATAAGATCTCAAACAACACTACTCAAAACTCTAAATTGATTTACTTAAATCCTCCAATGGTGACCCAAAAGTCCAGCAACTACAATTTACCGTCCGATGGCATAAACATATTCAATTAAATTCCCAGCAAGCTTGAATCCCTTTCGTTCTTCATGAATTTGGCAAGTTCAAAATCATTCTTCAATCTCCTCCTTTGTTCCTCATGTTCCCAATTAGAAAAGTTTGTCTAATCACACCACACATTCAGATTTCAACCCCGAATTTAGACCAAAACTTATGACAGTTAGACCTCAAACCAAATCAGACTTATGACAGTTAGACCTCAAACCAAATCAATGCCCACATCAAGCTTCAAACCAGCCATGCACACACATCACCTTCGTGATCTTCTTCCATCTCGGTCTACAACAACACCCCAATCTCAAATTAGAAATCCCAACATTTAAACACACACCACCGGCCATTCACCAAATTCAAACTCACGTTCCAGCCACACACATGCATTAGCTGCAAATACCAACCGAATCTAGCCCCACATCTAAAAAATTGAGCTTCTCTTTTCCTCTGTTTTTACACAACCAAAACACTTAGAAAATGGACCCAAATCCAGATTTTTACGCTCCTCCGTTTCATGCTTCACAAACCAGCAGTTGCAACTGCAGTAGCAGCAACAACAACATACCCTTGTTCTTCCTTCCTCTGCTCATTCAATGACGCCCAGACCAGCAACCCATCACGTTGCCCCTGTTTTCTATTCCTCTCCCCTTCATGATTTCTTCTTCGTTCGGCAGCAACAACAGCAAGCTGTTTTGCTTGCTTTCGTTCCTTTGTTTTGTTCCTTCTTCATTCTGCTCCTTCTTCATTTGTACTCCAATTGCAGCAGCAGCTACCTGCATCCTTGCTTCCCTTGTTCTTCATACCCGACTTATGCATCTCACAACAGCTCGTTTTCTTCATCTTCAAAATAGACCAGCAGTAGTAGCAGCAGTCCGTCTAGCCAGCAACTCCTCACCAGCATCCATTCTTTGTTTTTCTTCATGCCCGGATTTCAGCAGCAGCTGCATACACCTCCAGTCAGCAGCACATCTTCATCTTCTTCTTCACGTTGATCACACCACAAAGAAGTTGCTATTGCTTCTTCAATTCAGTTCCTTCGGCTGCAGCAACCAGAGAAGTCTGGGTGCTTCTCATTCTTCTCCTTTCTAGCTTCTTCCTTCATTTTCTTTCTTTCCTTTATTTTGATCACCTTTTGGAAACAGAGCACTGCCAGGACAAACCAGAAAATTCTAGTTGTTCTTCTAAAATTTCAATTTTTTTTCTAACTAAGCATGCTAGCCATTTTGATTTATTTAAAACCTTATTATAAGTTTATATGATTATATATATTAATCTCTTTGATTTTGATTTATGTCACCCTTATTGTAAGTTTATATATGTTACTATTTTATTTTATAATTTACTCATTTTATTGCTATAAATAAAATAAGCTTATATGTATTAAATTATTTATTATTTTATAATAAATAAACTGATCATTTATTTTACTTCCGCTCACGACATAGCGTGCCCGTAAAGTGCCGGGGTGTTACATCTGATGATGCAACATATGCATTGGGGTTTTTACCAGATGACGAAGCTGATCCCATGTATGCAAGGTCCTCTCTGTGATGACAAATTGTTGTCAAGTAACCACACTTTCTACACATCTGACAAGTTGGTTTTGATGAATTTGAAAAATGACCTCCTTTGCCATGATTCTTGCTTCCACCTCACTGAGAAGCATTGCTTTTGTTCTTGAAACTGTTGGATTGTTGTTGTTGATTATTAGATGTAAATGTTGATGTAATACCCCACAAGTCTATAAGACATCTACATCACTAGTGAATGGTTGAAATAAAAATAATTAATTAAATAAATAAGAAAAATAACAAGATACTCAAAATCCTCGTAGAATAAGTCTAAATAAACTTAAAATAAATATAAAAATGATATAAATTCTGAAAACATGAGAAATGGCAAAGAAAAAGGACACAAATTGCCAAAAATCTTGCTAGTTACCGCGTAGATGGAAGTAATGACTGGGGTAATCGCGGACAAACCCAGAAAAATAAAAAATCGCCTTGGTTACCATGGTAATCCTACGGTGACCACAGTAATCACGGGAAAAACCCAAAAAATAGGAAGAAATGCATCGCCTTGTTTACCGCGGTCTAACTATGGTAATTCCATAAATTATCGCGATAATTCCAAAGCAACTGCGGTAATCACAAGAAAAAAACCCAAAAACGAGCAATTACATCGGCCTGGTAACCGCGATGGTAATTCATCGATTTCTATTAAAATGAAATGTTGTGCAGAAACTCTAGATCTGAATTTTTATGTGTCGCGAATCACAATTTTCTCTCTAAAATTCTCACTAAGCATTTCAATCTTGTTTCTTACCTTTCTTTTGAGTTCTAAATGTGGTTTGAGCTTATTCAAGCCATTTTCTACCATTCTCAAGCTTAGATTTGCCAAGAGCAACATCATAAGGGCGAATTCGAGTTGAGGCACGTTTGGAAACGTCTTGTGCTAAGGTAAATCACAAAACCCCACTTAAGATCTTGCATTCTTAGCATTTTAAATCATTTTTATTAAGTGTAAATCGTTTTCCTTGAGTAGATATGTGTTTTAAGCCTAATGTCCATGTATTGGAATGTTAAACACATGTCGCCAATTCTGACGACTGTAGTAATGCTTCGCATTGCCACGATAACTCGTTGCGTGCTCGGTCTTTTCTCTTATTTTCGTTTCGATTTTGAGTAAACCGAGGAACACATATATAAAGGGTATAAATATAGGATTTTGATCATGCTTTGAATGCCTTAGACTGACATTAAATTATTATAAAAATCTTAGGGATTGAAGGTCTAAACTCATGCGGCGAGGAGTGACGGCAAAGGGGAAGAAGATACTTAAAGGTGGATGTGATTTCCATACTCCCTAGCCTTATGTGAACTTTGAATGCGAGACATGATCTATGTTTAATTTTAATGAACACTTAGAAGCATGCTAGGGCAATTTTGATTTGATCTTGTTTGGAATGACTTGTTTTGTGTTCATGATGTATGATTATTTGTGCTATAACGTGCATAGATAGAGGTTTATGTGTTGATCTCCATGAATGATCAAATGTATCTGATTAGCTTACTTTGAGTTGTACATCTGTTCACTATGTATGAATTAGAATGGAATGTGCAACTAAAGAAGATTAAGTTAAGATTTAATAATTTCACGTACCGGGGAATTGACCGGCCTTTGGACGTCATCGTGGGTGTCCCTACTCGAGTTGACTACGACAGCTAATTGTGTCTTCGGACGGAGAGTCATTGTAGACTTTCATTCTTAGATTGTGGTCCCAAACAGTAACCAACCCTTGAGTGTTACCCTTGGATTCGCTTCCAGACCACACAAGGGATGCTGAGAGCAGGGCTCTTTTGATCTTGTGTACGACAAAATAACCAATATGATGTTTGAAACGCCCTAAGGTAATGAAAGTGTTTGCATGTTTTGTATTTTGCTTTGTATAATGCTAGTGATCTATAGGGATGATCCACTGGGCTTTCGAGCTTACCTCATTATTTTATTTCAGGTGATCACTGACACTGCAAGAGTAGATCGGTCATGCGAGGTCGTCTTTTTGGTTGAGACCTCACTGGAGGCCGTCACATTTTTCTTTCTTTTGGTTTAATATTTTATCATTTTGTTGTAAATTATATTTTTGTATTTAATTTAAACTAGATTTATGTGCCCTCTATCTTTTAAATTGATTTACATGTAAATTAAATATTTTGGAACTTAGGCCTATTGGGCCATGTTATATCTTCATACAATGCTTTAGAGTTGATTCTAGAATTTTTATTCCACTGCAAAGTGTTCTTCTTGTTAATATATGCTTTCACGCTAAATTGTAAATATTTTGAACTGCTGCATATAATTTTCTTAATGATTCTCATTTTACTAGAAAAAGGAACTGACATTTTAATGATTTCCTAACTTATTTGAAAGAAAGATTTTGATGTATAAGATAAGAAGAATGAGACAGAAGAGACTAAGCCACATGGCCTCCAGCTCTTGGCGAATGACCCGAGTTTAGTGTCTCCTGCTGAACGGGCGCGCGCCGTCTCCGTGCACAACCCCGATGACTTGTCGTAAGGATAGAGATAAAGAGGGAAAACCAAGAGTCGGGGTGTCATAGTTGACTGGTTAAATTGATTCATGTTTGTGTTTACTCTAGTATACAGTATTCACAAATGCTGAAGAATCAAGAGTAATATTGCTGAACTGAGACAATTGTTCAAGCTAGCACTCAAAATTGAGTAATGAAGACTGAAGTTTAGGCTAAAAAAGATTGTCTTTCGGCAGTAATATTGTAGTGATACGAAGATAATCTGCACTTAATCTAACTAGTGTACAAGACACAAGATTTACACTTGGAAAAGGTTGTCCAGTTGTTGCTAGACAATCTGAGAACTCCTTCATCTTAGAGATATACTACACCATTATCATTGAACCTTCCCTTGTTGTCTAAATACCTGTTCTGCAAATCTGAATTCATGCTTTATTGCGAGCACTACAAAGATCTTCAATTGCAGACCACACCTCATTAGATGTTGATACACCAATTATCTGAGAAGCCACTGATTCAGTTAAAGAATTTAGCATCCAACCTAATAGTAACTAATATGATGGATCCATGATTCATATTCTGGATTTATTTGCACCTCTGATCCATGGCTACTTTCAACCTATATAAACTGAACAAGACACAGTTTTGTTCCAAATAAGAAACCATCCAGCGTATGTCTTCTGAGCACCGGTAGAACTAATGATTTCCATAGCATGTAATTGTTTCGATCAAGTTTGATTGACATGGCTTGGCCAAGATTGATGCCAAAGCTTATTCCAGTTCTTTCTTGTGCTATTGTGACACTTGAGCTAGAATTCTATGGAGATGGAGATGGAGATGAAGAATTTGTGACCGGTTCATTCATGGCGGTGGCCTAGAAAAGCTTTGATACCAACTGAAATTTGTTCTCAGCTCTCAAACAGAACAAAGATTGAATGTTTAACAAAACTGAAATGTACAGAGTTTGATATAGGATAGGTGTATGAGATACATTCCCCTCTAACAAACTAGCCAACAACTAACAACTAACCAATTGCTAACAGTCTAACCAAACATTTAACTAACAGACGCTGTCTTAACACGTGGGTAATCCCTACGTAAAAATTCCCATGAGTTCATATCATGGATAATTCCAAACTAATATTTACACAATTATAAAATTCAAGCATGAGTCTCTAGGTTATTTGATGAGTAATTGTATCCAAAAACATAATCAGCTATTATATATTTTTTAACAAAAAATTTATGGGTTATTCCCTAAAGTTAAATCCACCATGATTTGTGGTTTTTTTTTATTTTATTTATTTTCTTCAATTCTCATCTAACCAATCATTAACTCAAATCTTGTAAATATTGTATTGCTCACAAATAATAATCCTCACAATTTAACAAAAAAAACAAAAAACACATATAGATAGAAGTATTCAAGCAAAGGTACAAATATCATATTAATAATTCTTGTCTAGTACAAAATGTAATTCAAATAGGTACTACAACACCCTTAATATAAATAGATAAACAAACAACTAATTAGCTCCAACGCTATCCTCAACAGAATTTTTAGGGTCGTTATTGGATTTATTATTATTTGAAAATTGGTCTGCAGAAGGAGGAACATCAACATGACTATATATTATTTTCATAATTTTCTCATTTGGTCATCTCATTTTCACAAGTCTTTGTCTTATTCTAATAAAATGGCAATTCATTCTTCACCTTCGAATCCTTTTGTGCTATAGGTGAGTGTACAATTGATTGACTAGTATATGAGCTATCAAAATCATCATATGTCGATGTTTGATATCCCAGGCGACCCTAGACTTTTCTTTTCTTCATGGCCCCCAATTACTTGAAAATAGAGTGCAACTTCGTCTTCTAGATGGGACTCCAAGTTTTCATATTTAGAACTTCGTGCTTGCTCTTGTCTCAAGGTCAATTTTTTATGTATGATAAATATATTAAATAAATGAACAAATAAAATAAATACTTAAGGCATCCCTAATGCTCGTTAAATGCGTTGGAGACAATCTCCTGCCACCTCAACTTTTTTATAAAAAATAAAAATAATAAAAAACAAAGGTCTGCAGTGCATTTAATGCACTGTAGACCTGTGTTTAAGAGGGGAGGAAGAGCGTTCAGCGCTCTGTCTGCATCAAACATTCAATGCTCTTTGGATGACATGACGCTCTATTGAGTGCCACCTCAACGCCATTAAACGAGAGCTGAGGATGCCCTTAGTATTTAAAGTTGTCAACTAATTTAGTTCTCACGTCATTAAACGTTTGTCCATCATGCTTTATTGTATGCATATGACGAAATAACTCATGTGGAAGTAAGAATGACATGACCTAATGTAGATTCTTGCTGCAAATATAAAATAATTAAGATGTAATTTTATTTATTAAATTAGTGATAAAAGCACATAAAACAATAACAATAACAACAACAACAATAATAATAAAAGAATTATCTTCAGCAACCAATATCATATGGTGACATGTTTATATTTAAGCATACAAACCTTTATCCATGCTCAACATGGAATATGAATTATCTACCATGAGACTCAATCTCTTCAAATAAAATAAATACATGGAATATCAAAAATCTTATGGGTGAATTGTGATTTTCTATTAGTAATAGCAATATCTTTCATATTATAAACTTTTCAATATCATACTTCACTAATAAACCAATATAATTATCATGAATTAGGGAAACATAATGAACACAATATATATCAAATAAATGGACTAGCATGCATTGGTGGCTGGTGCACGTGTATGTATAACACCAAAAACTAAGGCATGTATTTGACCTAATGTAACATGCATTGTCTTGCAATATTGCTAATAGCTAGTTACCCCATCAACAAACTAATATATACGACATCAAGTTATTTTTGAAAAAAAAAAGTTAGAAATTGATGTCATAAAATTTTAACAAATCATATTTCAATTCCTCTCTAAAAAAGAGGGCACTGTGTTTGGAAGTTGGAAACGAGAATAAAACGATAGAAGTCATTTATGCAATAATTATAGATAACGCAAAAAAGGAGACTGTTGATTTAAGTAGATATAACAAAAACTAATTATAATTGTTAAAAGAATACAATATAATATAAAATAAGAAGAGAGACTTTTTTTATTTTTTAAATTGCTCTATCTTTAATGAATAGATATGATATAAAACGAAATATCAATTTAATATATATATATATATTTTCATATTATAAGTTTTTTATTCAATTAATAATGAAAATTTAGTATTTATTTTTTCAAACGGGCATTGGAATAACAGTAGGATTCCCCTCATGATTGGCGAATGTATGCGCCCACATGCAAGCATGTATCATAATTGACAACTGACGAAGATGATCACCAACAAACATTTTCCTAATTCTTTTAGAAATACATATTGAATAGGTCACAACATATTGGGTCAAAGTAGTGCAACAAGCTTCCGATAAAAGCATAGGCCGCTGCCACTGCTGAAGCAACAGCCTATAAACGAACAAAAAAATATATATATAAAAAACAAAAACAAAAACAAAAACCTACAGCTGAAGTTTTCTATTGTTATGTCATTAGGCTTACGACTTTTTTTTTTTTTTTTCTAAATTCTTTTGAGAAAATTCACTTTTCTGTACACAGTATTTTTATAATATTTATGCTTAAAATCGTATGTACACGGTATTTTTATAATTTGATCACTTTTCTGTATAAAATTGTGTTTTTTTAATTCATTTATCTCTAAAATTTGAGAATAATATTCTTATATCTTTTTTATATTATTTTTTTACTTTTTTTAAGTGTATGTTTTATACATAAATTTTTTTATTTTAAATATTTACTTTATGTTATGTTTAAATATTAATTAATAAATAAATAAT
>JAJIYU010008348.1:0-18073 GCA_030144865.1 Tinospora cordifolia | reverse complement strand
AGAACTAGACCCATCACATATCATTCACTGGGAGGAAGTTGTACTTCAAGACGATGCAACTTACGAGGAACCAACAATCAAAATGTTAGATCGTAAGGTGCAAAGTCTCGGAACCAAAGAAATTTTGCTGGTCAAGGTTCTGCGGAGACATCATGATTTGGAGAAAGCGACCTGGGAGCTAGAAAGTGATAAGAAGAACAAATATCCAGGTCTCTTCACCCAAAATACCTGACCAAACAACATTGAAGTAGACAAGTACAAATTTCAAGGACGAAATTTATTTTAAGGAAGGTAAGTTGTAATACCTGAAATTCAAGTAAAAAATTACTATTCAAAAATTTGATACTGTAGCGTGTACTGTTTTGTCGTTAGACAAAAATGCTTTTGGCGGGCACTGTAGCTATAGTAGCATTTTGTTCACTACTATTCATTTTCATCGTTTTGTGCCAAAAAATCTATATACTCCCCCCCCTTCTGAAAATTCATTCCAGTAAGAAAGAAATAATATCTTTGCTTACTCTCTTTTCTTTTCTTATTCTTTGGTTGTTTTAGACAGCAAATATAATAATGAAAAGGAAAAAACCATAGTTTCTGCATATTACTAGTGAAAGTCTACTTCTGGGCACCTCTTTTGGAACAACCGAAGGGCTTTACAAGTAAAGCAGGCATAATAACTCTGTCTAAGTCTCTATATAAGATTAGAGATGTCATTATTCATTTTAGTACGTATTACTATTCATGCATACGTTGTCTACTGTTCACAAGTACGACACTGTTCATGGGGTACTGTTCACTATTACTATTTAGTATGCCTCACAGTATGAGGATGTATTAGAAAATGAACTTTTTTTACAATTTTTAATTGTAGGGCATGTGACCCACCATATTTAGTCATGTCAGAAGTCGTCCATTAAGCCAAACAGTAGTTGCCTTATCAAAACTTGGCCATGGGGCCCACAAATTTGTCTTGAATTATGATATAAAAATTAAGTCTTTTCAGTTATTATGTGATCCCAAAATTATTTTTATTTTGTTTCTAAGAAAGTGTGTTTATACTTCTTTTTGTACTTTGGGATATGGTCTAGTGCAACCAGTAGATGAGATAATTGATTTAAAGAAAAAGTAATATCCTGGTTCTCGAATAGAAAGCAGGAGTGACTGCATACGACTGAAATTACATCTCAAGCTATGAGACAAATAAGTTGCTAATGACGAATGTGAAAGGTTCGTGAGTCAGGGTGTTACAGAGGGTTAGGTTAGTGAATTTCAACTAAGAATGTTATTTTAGCCACAATCTAGCCAAAGAATACTCAATACAAATTAATCAGATTTATATATAGTAGTCCTTCAAAGTTAATAATAGCCAGTTCAAATCAGTTTGTTAAGATATATGTCAACCTCTAGAAATTGTTCGCAAAAGAAATCCTCCAAGCTTGCCTCTTAGAAAAGGTCAAGCTTGCACACATTAAGACGTGCAAGATGGATGACATGGAATCTAATAGAACACATTGAAAATTACAAACTATGGATGAAGCTTACAAAATCACCCTTGGTGGATCAGCTCAAAAGTGGTTTTGGACGCTGAAACTAATTATTATACCTCATTTGGTAAACATGCCTTTAAATTCATAGAACACTTCCTATGCAAGAAAGAAAGGAAAAGCTGCTAAATATCTTGTTATCTATTTAGCAAAGAAAGTGAGAGTGTTTAGAGGATTATCATGAGTGATTTGAATTAGTGATGCAATGCGAAGTTTTAATTAGATGATTGCAATCGCAAAACCACCATCGATGCCTTCTATGTTGGGTCCTAATAACTCAAAGAAGGACAAGAAGAAGAAGAGGGCATGATGAACATGGAAAGATAGTTGAGGTGGTAGGAGGCCTTACAAAATTCAAACAAGATCAAAAAGTAGGGGCTTATGAAATGTTTTGCACGCTTAATATCCCTCTCACTGCTTCAAATGAGTAAATCATTTTAAATAGTCAAGACAAGAAGTGCCTCAAGTAGTCCAATAAGCTTTTGACAAAATAAGAGAAAGTGTTACTATTACCGTAAAGATCGTGGTAACAACACAAATTAGTGTCATGACTGTAAAAACAAATTAAGACCTTAATCTGGCAAGGTCATATAAATTAAATTGTCAAGGATTTAAAATAGACCAAAGCTTGATCACACAAACATTGTAAGGCAAAATAGCTAATAGAGATTAAGACATTATTTGGGAAAAAACTAGGCAAGGCCTCAAACAAAGCCCCTAAGTCTTATGTTTAAGTAGCTTGGACAAGTGTAGCTAGTGTTCACAGCTGACTAAACAAGCTAGGATGAATCAACTTTGTTATCATCTTCACCAAATTAGAGGCAAGATATATTAACGTCATAAACACGTTTTGGTAGTAGCCATGGACATAGCAAACTACAAATTCCATCTATTCTTGGTGGACAATGAAGGCTTGATAAACATATTATATTGGTTTATATTTGAGAAATTAGGGCACAAGTAGAACTAGAAAACCACTGTGGATGTCCCATTTATTGGATTCACAAGGAACAACATAATGTCTAGAGGTCACATAGCTCTTTTGATTATTGTGGGAGAGAGAACACAGGTTCAAAATGATGATAATTTTTTTGGTTATTAAGGGACTTTAACATATAATGCCATTATTGGTTGGTCGTTGCTCAATGACTTGAGAACTGTAACTTTAGCATGTAATGCAACATGAGGTTAAGTTATATGAGGATGTGAGGATGTGCCTAATGCCATCCGACCTCCCCTATGTTAAGGCCCCAACCAAATGACCTTAGGTTAATTGCGTTGGACGGGTTAATTAGGTTAGCCTACATAAAAATGTGCATTAATCAACAAAAATATAAAGTAAAATCTAAAAAACCCAATAATTAAAGCATTAAAAAAAACAAAATCTGCATAATCTAAAACAAAGAAAGCAATGAAATATAAACTAAAGAAAAAGTAAAAGAATTAAAAGAAAGGAGAAAAATCAAATCCACATAAAAAGAATAATGGTAAGAAACAATAAAAGAGAATTGAAACAAGGAGGTAGAGATACGCCCTCTGCCCTCCTTGTGAAGTGCATCTTCACATGGAGGACCTTTTCCCTTTTTCTAGTCGTGCAATGATACCAAAAACAAAGTGGAGGTCCTCCCTTGTAAAATGGACCCCTTTCCCTTATTATTTTTGTTGTATTCCTCAATCTTCATTCAAGAAACTCAATTGCTAATATAGAGGTAGAGAAAGTTAATAGATAAAAATCTCAAATAATATTTGAAAATTAAAATGTTTCACAATACATGTATATGGTGAACATAATATATATACATAAGTAGTATTTTACAAAAATATTTATGTACAAGTCTTAATTTTAATATATTATACATTTACTTATAATATCAACAACTATATATATATATGTATGTATGCATGTATGTATGTATGTATTTGTATGTGTAATATTTGTATTTTATAATATATAATATATATAATAGCGTATTGATCAATGAAAATATTAGCTATCAAACTTTGCAACCCATTTTAAGAGCAATTTATCTTTCCTATCTATATCATAGAATTCAATATATGACTTATTCACATGTCCCATCTCCCGTTTCTTTTCTTCCCACTTTCTTCACCAACTTCCCAACCTAAAATTAATTACCAAAACAATTCAACAATCTACAAAAGGGCAATATCAAAATTGAAAAGGGTGTCTTGAGAACACGCATCTGACTAATTTCTGCAAATAGTTTCAGCCTTTTTGGTTAGTGAATACCATACCTCTCTATTGTTACGATCACATTCCTACAAAACAGGTACACTAAAACACCCACAAAAAACAATGAATAGTTGAATTAAAAACAATCCAAAACACTACAAATCTAAGTATGAACAACAAAGAAATCACAAAAAGTTAGAAAGTATGAATAATTGTGATTTCACCTTTGGTATTTAATGGGGAGAACACGTGAAGGAGGGAGCTTGGAGTAGATGAGAGGAAGGGTGTTGTTATGGATGTTTGAGAAAATGAACCTTTCAAAAACCATGAGAACACTTGAGACTTACATAAACTATTCCCATCAAGGATATGGAAGCATGTGCTTGTCCAAAACAATTTCTTTACTTTTGAAGTTGTTTTTTTTTTTTCCTTCTTTTAATTCAACATGGAAAGAACAAACCAATAATTTTAACTCTCCCTATATAGATATTTCTTCTCCTTCCATTCAATCTACAATTTAACCCAACCTTCCATAACACTAAGGTTACTAGGTTAAGAGCTATCCTTATTGGAAGCCTTGAAAAATTATTTTAGCGCACATACACACTCACACGGAACAACTTATCAGAGGCTAGTAACTTGGTTGTTTAAAGAAAGATTTCAAAAACATAAAAATCTATGTTGGTAATAAGTTCTAGGTCATCAACTCATTTGAAAGACCTTCAAAGGGTGTTTAACATACTAAGGTAGTAAAAAATGAGGCTCAATTTGACCAGTGCACCATTGGATCATTGTAGAACATGTAATTGGTTTTTAATAAACCAAAAGGGATAAAAACCAACTTTGAAAAACCATGAGCTATTTTTACATGAGCTTATGGAGGATTGTGAAGGAAGTGTGATCCCTATCAAGATGTATAACAACAAAAAATTGTTTTGTTCTCTAGGTCAACAAACAAGTGCCTCCTCGTCTTTTAATTAATAAAAAGAAAGTCAGTCTAGTAGGATTAAAAATGTGAGTATGCTTTCCAAATCTCAACTCGTATATTAGCTCACCTCTATTATTTACTTGAGAAAAGGTTTACTTTATCAATCAGTCTTGAAAGTTGCAATCAACTTAGCCTCTCGAAAAAGAAGAATAGGAAATCCAGAAAGCTATTTATCATGCGAGTAAATCACTACTTGACGTAAAAACCAAGTAGTATCAATATATTGTTGTGGACAACCAATATTGTGCAATATATTTATAATGTCGTGAAATGTGTTATTGCATGATATTTTATTAACTATTATTATAGTTTCTTACAAGAAATTTTTTGAAATGCAAATGAACTGAATATTTACAATATTGTAAAATAAATTTGATGAAAAATGAATTGAATTGATATTATTGATTGATATTACAGTTATATATATATATATAGATGAACTCTTAAAGATATAAATGGTAACTTATGAATAAAATATAAACGCATATATATAAGGTATTATGAATATATGCTCTACTATAATATCTTATATATATATAGTATAATATATTATAATATTTTACATATATAGCAATATATAATATATTATAATATCTTACTTATACAGTAACATCCCTCTCAAACTAAAGATAATAAAGAAGAAGCGATCTTGAGTTTGTTAACCAAAACTCCATCTTGGCCGGTAGTGGAAACCAATGCATGAGCAGTGAGAGAAGTAAATTGAACAAGACGATAGCAAGTAGTGCAGCAGTAGCGCATAATAAAAAATGCAGCACAGCAGCAAGTAGCGGTATTATGGCAGAGAACGTGAATGACGTAGAATAACCTACAAATGATATAAAGCAACCTCTAGATGGCATAGAATAGCCTCCAATGGCTTAGAACAACCTCTAATCGCATAAAACAACTTTCAATGGCGTAGAACAAGCTCAAACGACATATAACAACCTCGAATGGCATACAACAACCTACAAATTAAAATAAAATAATTTTTTATCGAAGTAGTTAATATAAATGTATGGGGGTTTTGATGTGCAAAGGAGCAGCATCAAAGGATGGAACAAGAACAGGGGCAAAGCGGATCGGCGACGGCGGAGAAGTAGTAGAACAGCAACTTGCAACCAGCGAACAATGATACCGAAGAGGTAATAGTCTGGCAACGGCTAGAACAAGCAGGAAATAGTGGCGTGCGATGAGCGAAATAGTGGCAGCAACAAGCAGAGGGGTCTGGCCCAACAAGCAGCATGGATAACACCTGCAATCACCAACAATGGCGAAGCAAACACCCAAGGGGGCCAAAGCAACAGCACCAGCGGTGGGCGAACAACGATTCAAGGGCAAGGTTGTGCGAGCAGCAGCAATACTCCAATTTTGGGTTGCAACAAACCAAAATAGTAGCAGAAACAAGTCATTGGTGCATCACGATGGGCGAGTAGAACATGGTGGTGAACAACAATAGGTCGTGGGTTGTGAACAAGGAGGAGCAAGAGTAGTGCAATGGGTGCAACGAACCAGATTTTGGGGCGAACCAACAGCACAGGAGCATTGCGGCAAGTTAAGACCAAAAGGAAGGAGTGACAACTACTAGAGACCAGAACGAAGGAGCGACAACGAGCAACCGACAGCAGCAGAACAACAGAACAAACAACAATGCAACAATGATGGACAATAGTTGAAGTAGTAGGAGTACCAGGCAACGTAGCAACAGGAGGGGCACAGAGAGCAGGAGGCAACCACCAACAACAGGGCGCAAAGACGTGGCAACAGCAATGCTGCACAGACATAACAATAACAACGCCGCAAAGACACACGAAGGACACTACAAACAGAGTAGCAATAAACAACAACAAAGGCGTCGTTGTAAAATTGGTCGAGTAGTGACAACAACAATGTTTGATGTGTTACAGGAGTAGCACATAGAGTACAACAAAACAAGGAAGAAGAACAGGGGATGGGTGGCAAAGGTGGTGAGCGCGAGCATTGGCATAAAGCACTAGTGTTGGTTGGCGGTGATCTAAACCAGTCAATAGCAAGTTTGTAATACCCCAAATTATTTTGAATATACGAATGCGATTTAATTAATATAGATACATGTATATATATTAGTTTGTGCCCATATATGTGACATTTTATTAATTGGTGCATATATATTTGACATATTATCTTGAATTGATTAGTTGATTAATTGATTTAGCATATGCATATGGGTAAATATACTTAGTGAGTGTATATGCATAATATTCTTCATCATTATAATAGTCTCCTTAATTAATATAAGGAAATAATATTTTGGATAACATATTTAATATAATAATTTTTGAAACTTAAGTATATGTGTTATTAGTTAGATGTATTTATGAAATTTAAAAAAAAAAATTTATGGGAATATATATATATAAACTTATATATATATAAGTTATAAAAAAAAATTATAAAAATAAATAAATAAATAAATTTTAGCTTTGGCGCATGGGCCCAAGGCCCATGCATCCACGCACATGGACACGCTGTGCTGCGCGCAGCCCATGCGCGCCACTTAAATAAAAAAAATATGTTTTCTAAAGGAAAAAATAAAAAAAACTCAAAAAAATACCCCAAAAAAATACTAAAAAATTTCAAAAAAACTCGAAAAAAATGAAAAAAACCCTAAAAATCAAAACCCAAACCCTAGCTGCCCCAATTAAGCAAACATGGAAGTTTTCCAGATTTGGAAGGCAAAAAATGACAGATCTAACCCTCAGAGACTCTATATAAACCCCCCTACCTTCTCTCCCTTCCCCCCCAATTCATTCATCCCAAAACAAGAGTTGAAATTTCTTTTGCTCTTCCTCTGGCTATCCCTTTTCATTTCTTGAGCTATTCTAAATAGTCTGCGAGGTAGTAGCAACGAAATGCTACACAAATTTAGGAAGCGATCTCAAGCTAAAATTCCTTCCTTTCTTTTAATTTATTATTTTGATTTAAATAATGCTTGCTTGTTTTATTAGTTTGATTTTATTCTTGTCCTTTTTTATTTATGTTATTCAATTATTATATTGTTTATGACCAAGAGAGTATGCTCTGTAGTTGCATCTTATACGATCTTTTATATCAGAAATCGAAAGTCAATATGAATGTTATCCTATTAGAGTTATTATTTATCATGCATTAGTGTATTGCTTATGACCAAGAGAGTATGCTTTGTAGTTGCATCTTGTACGATCTTCTACATCAGAAATCAAAAGTCAATGTTCATGAATGTGAATGTTATACTATTGCAGTATTTCAATACTATTGAAATGTTTATTTATTATGCTCTTGCACACAAAAATAAGATTAAAAAAAGATCTCAACCACGTACCGGCACGGGGACAGATGTTCTCCGTGTGTGTTACCGGCTTTTTAGATTGGCTGTCAAGATTGGCACCAGAGTAGACTGGGTTCCAAGAGTGATCCCACTTCACATAGAAAGGTTTGAGTTTTAGAATTGATCTCTCTCCCTAGATCTGGAACACAGAGGTTAATCCCTTTCGATCTAAATTACAACAGAAATAATATGTTGTTTGAATCGATTAAATCCTTGAAAGTGTTTGATATGCTTATATTATTTGGTTGGAATAATGAATTAAATAGATGGAATTATTCACTAGGCTTTTTAGCTCACCTCCTTATTTTTCACATTTCAGGGAATTAATCAGCTCACAAAGAGGTTTAATTATTGAAAAATTTTTATTTATTTCAATGTAGGGCACATAGGCCCAAGCAAAATTAATTATTTTAGTTTTTGAATTTATTTTTCCACTATAAAAGTTCATATACTTGGAAATTAGAATAAATAAATAAAGGATTTTATTTATGATGCCATGAATTATTTTGTATATAGACTAATGTACTCAGGAACTCTCATGGATTTGGGACTTAGAAAAGAAAATGTAGCACGGGCCCACCTCCTGAACCCAAGAATATTTATTGAAGAGAATTTTTTACCGTCAAATGACAGGTCGATGGTGCTCGGGAGGTCGAGGTGTTACAAAGGTGGTATCAGATCCTAGGCTTTAGATGTCTTGGGCAAGAATTAGAAGGAATTGACTAGTTAGGTAAGACTATTTATTTATTTTAGAAGCCCTACCTCCTATTTTGGAAACTGAAATGATTTTAAAAAAAAAAATTTTTTAGAAAAGAGATTTATGTTTTTAACGATTTTGTTTGGATACAAAGATTACGAGTTGAGCTGATAGTGGGTAAGTCTTGTCCCAAGTAAAGCTAAACATGAAAAGGAGATGTGTTATCCCGTTTGTTAGTTGCATAGCAAACTAACATTAGTGTAGGTGATTTATCGCATTTTATAGGAAATAAAAGGAGAATTAGGCGAAGTTTTGCATAATTAGTAGCATGAGCATGTAAGTTAGGGACTTGCATTATTTTATTGCATTATAAGCTTTGTTTTCAAGATTTAAAGTTCTTTTATGAGAATATGATGTCTGGGAAAGGAAATCTAGTGTATTGCAGGTTTAGGGTAAAGCCAAAGGGGAAATTGCATCACATGAAGGGAAAAAGAAGAGGAAATCATGAAGAAAGCATCAAGTGACCATGGTCGAATAACCGAAGATCAAGGTAGCAAACGGAAAACAGAACAAGGTCAAAGCTCACTAGTTACTACGGTCAATCAATTAGTGACCGCGGTAACCAGAATGTGGATCAGAGACAGAATCAGGGGACCGCGGTGGACAGAACGAGGGAATTCAAGTTTTTCATTGGAAAATAATGCTGACCGCGGTCACATGATTAATTGTCAGGTTTCTCATATTTTTAGGGTTTTTTTTAGTGCGGGACTATAAATAGGAGAGGTTATTAGAGCCAAAATATACCTAATTTCGAATATCTGGATTGTGACGGCTGAGAAAAGCAAAAACCAGTGTTTCAAGAAGTGATTGAAGATTTTTATCAAGTTTGAGTATGATTAACTTTGTTCATTATTGTTTAATGTTTTCTATTACTTTCATGTCAAGCTAATTAGTTTTCTTGTTTGGGATGTGATGTCCAATGTATGAACTGTGATCTCTTGTTGAAGTTATTGATTTAGAAACACTATTTTATATTGTGCTTGCTTAATGTTTTGTGTTTACTGGCCATAGACATGATGAGCTCGAAGCCTTAGACTAACTCGGGAGAGAGGTCTAAAGGTGGGTTATCGCAATGTGGACTTAGAATAGTTGATTGACCAAGAGGTTGTTAACTTATCTAGGGAGTTGCACAGGATTTTTGAATACACAACATTGGGTTGTCGATTAAGCACCTCGGGAGATGGCATTATAAGACAACTCTAATAGATATTGAAGTACCTTGGGAGAGGGTTTCAATTACAGATGCTAGAACTCATAGTGTAAACATTTCATGATCTAAGATGAGAATCACAGTTTATACAGCGGCATTCACTATCCTAGACAACCATTTTATAAAGTTTTCTAAGACCAAGTTTAATCACTTTCGATAGGTTAGATTCTTGTTCAGAATTTGATAAACTCACTTCAATTAGATCCTTGATAAAGTGAAAACCAGCATTAAATTGGGATTTAAGGTATTTTATTAAATCCATTTTTCCCTGAGGACGATATCCGGTCTCATCGGTTAATACTAGTGCAAACCTGTACACTTGCAGGTTATGCAACAAGTTTTTTTTTGGCTCCGTTGCCGGGGAAAAATGGTGATAAATATCTTAAAATCAGTTGAACTTGGTTCAGTCTTAGTCAAGACAATTTTATTTCTATTTTTACCTTGTACTTGGTTGTCCTCTAGATTTATTAAAGTTCATTGAATACACATGATTTTGTGTGTGTTTTAGGTGTTTCAGGCTTGCATGAGTAAACGTCCTTGTGATCCCTATGATCCAGATTTGCTGAAAACAATTCATCAGATTCAATTGGAGGCTCCAGAACTAGTACCAACTATGGCTGATAGTGGATCCTCTGGTGTGGGGAACAATAGAGAGGCACAGCACAAAGAAGCACCATTAAGAGACTTCTTCAAACTGGTTTTGAACAATAATTATTAGAGCATAGCAAGAACACTAATAAATGCAAATAACTTTGAGCTGAAGCCGTCTTTGATTACAATGGTACAGCAGCAACACTTTGGAGGCTCAACTATTGAAGATCCTATGGCTCATCTTAATTCGTTCATGGAGATTTGCGACACTGTCAAGAAGAACGGGGTAACCGAAGATCAGCTTAGGCTAAGGCTTTTCCCTTTCTCCTTAAGAGATAAAGTCAGAAGTTGGTTGCAAACTTTGCTTCCCGAAAGTATCATGGTATGGGAAGAAATGGGATAGAAATTTCTGCAAAAGTATTTCACACCAACTAAAGTGCTTCAATTGCGAGGTGAAATCAGTTCCTTTAAGCAATCTGAATTTGAATCACTGTATGAAGCTTGGGAAAGGTTCAAAGATCTATTGAGGCGTTGTCCGCAGCATGGATACCTTCCTTGGCTCTAAATTCAAATGTTTTATAGTAGGCTTACACCATCAACCAGAGCTTTGGTAGATTCTACAGCTGGAGGTTCATTGATGGGAAGTCCACCACGGATGCCATTCAACTAATTGAAGACATGGCAGCTAATGCATATGGACATGGCACTGAAAGAGGAACAACAAAAAGAGTGGTAATTCATAAAGTGGATGAAATTAGTGTTTTGCATGCTCAAATTGCTACTATGACTCATCGACTGAATTTGGTAGAAGAGAAGAGTAGTAGTGGGCAGCTTCCATATCAGCAAACTCAACAGGTGCAGTCAATTGCTGAAGCTAACAAGACGTCCTATCATAGAGAAGCTTCTATTGAGCAAATGAATGCCATGAACAAATTCAGTGGATACCAAGGACCAGCTGGTGGATATAATGTCCCCTAGTACTATCACCCTGGAGTGAAAAATCATGAGAACTTCTCATATGCAAACAGTAGGAACGCTCAACTTCCACTCGGATTTGTGCCTCAACAACCCTTACAGGATAAAAAGTTGTCCTTGGAAGATAAGCTCGATGAAATGATGAGCATGCACACAAGGTTCTTCAAGTAGTTAACTGGACGGGTAGACAAAAATGACACTAGAGTTTTTGGCATCAAGATCCAAATTGGAAATATGAATTCCACAGTTAAAGGTTTAGAAACTCAAGTGGCACAAATAGTTGGCACAGATAGTGTCAACTATCTGTGCCAGACCAGCAGCAGAGTTCATTTCCAAGTGACACTCAAGTAAATCCAAAAGAGAGCTGAAAAGCGGTGGTTACTAGGAGTGGCAAAAAAGTAGCAAGCCTACCACATCCAATTATGTCATCTATTGAAGTTGAAGAAGTAGTTAGCTATGAGATGAATGTTCCAAGGCAACCAACAGTTCAACATGAAGAACTTTCAAAACCAAAAGGGAAGGCTAAGGAAAATGTCATGCAAGAGGGTAAAGTCTTTGAGTCTTTACCATTGCCATTTCCTCAAAGGTTCCAAAAGAAGAAATTGGATGAACAATTTGCTAAATTTCTGGAAATGTTTAAGAAGATTCATATAAACATTCCATTTGCAGAAGCTTTGCAGCAAATGCCTAACTATGCAAAGTTTATGAAGGAGATTATGTCTAAGAAGAGGAAGTTAGAGGATTTTGAAACGATAAAACTTACTGAAGAGTGTAGTGCCATCCTACAAAAGACTCCCTCAGAAATTGAAAGATTCGGGCAGTTTTACTGTACCATGCAACATAGGTTCTAAAATCTTTGAGAAGGCATTATGTGACCTTAGAGCAAGCATTAATCTGATGCCTTTGTTAGTGTGCAAGAGGTTGGGAATGTAAGAAATCAAGCCAACCACAATCACCCTTCAATTAGTAGACAGATCCTTAATATATCCAAAATGTGTCATTGAGGATGTGTTGATCAAGGTGGATAAGTTCATATTCCTATTGCACGTTGTGGTTTTAGACATGTAAGAAGATTGTGAATACCACTCATCCTTAGAAGACCATTCTTGGCTACAGGGCATGCTCTCATAGATGTCCATAAAGGAGAGTTAACCTTGAGAGTGAATGAAGAAAAGGTTGTTTTCAATCTTTACAAAGCAATAAACTACCCCAATGATTTGCATGAGTGCAAAAGGGTAGAAGTTCTAAACTCTTGCATTGTTGAGGTGGCGGATGAAATGAGCTTCCAAGATGATTTGGTGGGATGTATCTCTCATTCATTGTCCTTTCCTCAATCTATGACTAAAGATGAGAAGCTAATTGTGTTAGCTTTAGAAGCATGCCCACCGGAACCTAACAGTTTAGAAGCACAATTATCTAAAGCTCATCAATCTGAAGATGTTCAAGAAACTCTTAGGGCAGTTGAGCTAAAACCGCCTCCAGAACGTTTGAAATATGCCTATTTGGATGCAACTCAATCATTTCCAGTTATTATCTCCTCTTCACTGACCCCTGCTCAAGAAGAGAAGTTGTTGAAAGTGCTGAAAGACCACAAAGCTGTTATAGGATGGACAATTGAAGATGTCAAAGGGATAAGTCCAGCCATTTGTATGCACAAGATCTTAATGGAGGATTTACATAAGCCTACAGTGGAGCACCAACGAAGACTCAACCCTATCATGAAAGATGTGGTGAAGAAAGAAGTGATGAAGTGGTTGAATGCAGGAATTATTTATGCAATATCAGATTCGCCATGGGTTAGTCCCATTCATGTTGTGCCCAAGAAAGGAGGGATGACGGTTTTCACAAATGAGAAAAGAGAATCAATTGCTTTAAGGACAACAACAAGATGGCTTGTGTACATAGATTATCGAAAGCTGAACAAAGCTACCCGCAAGGATCACTTCCCTTTACCTTTTGTAGATCAAATGTTGGATCGGATTGCTGGGTATAATTTTTTATTGTTTCTTAGATGGGTACTTAGGGTACAATCAGATAGTCATTGCACCAGAGGACCAAGAGAAGACAACCTTCACTTGCCCATATGGAACTTATGCATTTAGGAGGATGCCTTTCGGGTTGTGCAATGCACCAGCTACCTTTCAGAGATGTATGATGACAATTTTTGCAGATATGATTGAAAACATCATGGAGGTATTTATGGATGACTTTTCAGAGTTTGGTGCAACATTTGATAAATGTCTGCTTAATCTAGAAAGAGTCATTTCTCGTTGTGAAGAACTAGTTCTTAACTGGGAAAAGTGTCATTTCATGGTTTGAGAAGGTATTGTTTTGGGCCACGAAGTTTTTGTTAATGGTCTTGAAGTGGACAAAGCAAATATTCAAGCCATTGAAAAGCTGCTACCACCAACGACGGTGCGAGAGGTGAGAAGTTTCTTAGGGCATACTGGTTTTTATCGTAGATTCATCAAGAACTTCTCTCAAATCACTCGACCATTGTGTAATTTGCTTGAAAAGGAAGCTGAGTTTAATTTCATAGTTGAGTGTGTTGAAGCCTTCAACACACTTAAAAGAGCTTTAACTTCTGCTCCTATCATGTCTACACTAGTTTGGGGGGAGACGTTTGAGATCATGTGCGATGCTAGTGACTATGCGGTTGGAGCTATTTTAGGACAAAGACGTGATAGAATGTTCTGAGCTATATACTATGCAAGCAAAACGTTGGATGATACTCAAAAGAACTATACCACCACTAAAAAGGAGTTGTTGGCTGTTTTTTTTTTGCATGTGACAAGTTCAGGTCTTACATTGTGGGATCACATGTCAAAGTCTTCACTGATCACGCAGCTATCCACCAGCTCTTTGCATAGAAGGATGCAAAACCCAGATTGATAAGATGGATCCTACTGCTGCAAGAGTTTGATATAGAGGTGATAGACAAGAAGGGTACAAAGAACGTTGTAGCAGACCACTTGTCTCGCTTGTCCAATGAGGCAAATCTAGATCCAATGAGTATAGTAGAAGTTTTTCCTGATGAGCATCTCTGATTGTCAGTGATAGCGCACCATGCTATGTAGATTTTGCCAACTATAAAGCCACGGGCGCTATTCCACCAGATTTATCTCAAGGCCGCCTAAAGCGCTTCATACACGAAAGCAAGTTCTATCTTTGGGATGACCCTTTTCTTTACCGGAGATGTGCTTACAAAGTGATCCGTCATTGTATTCTAGAATCTGACTTTAACAAAGTCCTTCATGATTACCATGCTTCACCTTATAGTAGCCATTACAGTCATCAACGTACAGCAAGGCGTGTTCTTGAGAGCGAATTTTATTGGCCAAGCATACTAAAAGATGCCTATCAATTCATGAAGACGTGTGAAGTATGTCAGAAATAAGAAAACATCTCCAGAAAAAATGATATGCCTATCACTTCTTTTGTAGAGGTTGAATTGTTTGATGTTTGGGGCATAAACTTCATGGGACCTTTCCCACCCTCAGATGGCAAACAATATATTGCTTGTTGTTGATTATGTCTCTAAATGGGTTGAGGTAGTAGCTAAATCGAAGAATGATGCTAGAGTTGTGTTAAAGTTTCTCTCTCGCAACATTTTTCCCATTTCGGCACTCCTAGAGCAATTGTGAGTGATGAAGGTACACACTTCTGCAATAAAATTTTTAATAGCCTTCTCACTAAGTGCAGCATGCGACACAAGGTTGCATTACCTTATCATCCACAGACTAATGGGCAAGCTGAAGTGTCTAACCGAGAAATCAAGGCAATATTACAGAAGACAGTTGGAACAAACCGTAAGGATTGGGCTCTGAAATTGGATGATGCATTGTGGGCATACAGGATAACATTTAAGACGCCCATTGGTATGTCTCCATATCAGTTATTGTTTGAAAAAGCATGTCACCTGCCTTGTGAATTAGAACATAGAGCTTACTGGGTCATCAAGAAGTTGAATTTTGATGCAAAAGCTTGTGGAGAAAACAGTTTGCTACAGCTTGTTGAACTCAAGGAGTTTCGCCGAGATGTCTTTGAGAACAACACCATTTACAGAGAAAGAACAAAGAAGCGACATGATCAACTCATTGAGAAAAAGGAGTTTAAACCTGGCCAGCGAGTGCTGCTATTTAACTCAAGACTCTGGTTGTTTTCAGGCAAACTTAAGTTTCGATGGTCGGGACCTTTCCTAATTACTCAAGTCTTCCCATATGGTGCAGTGGAAGTGCAAAGCTTGATGGATGGCCACAAATTCAAAGTAAATGGTCAGAGATTGAAGATATTTTACGGGGGGCCAAGGCAGACTGTTGAAATCGCAGTACTTCGAGACTGAAACGTCATATTCTCGTCGAGCTAATGACGTTAAACACAGCACTGAGTAGGAGGCAACCCACTATTGAATTAGATTTTTCAAGTGTGTTTTTTATTGTTTTCATGCGTTGAGTTCTATTTTTCTAGGATTTAATTGAAGTGATGGGGTTCCAAATAGTTAGGATTGAAAAAGGGGTGAAATCAAACTAGTTATCGCGATCCACAAAATCACTGACTCTGTGTACCGTGATCAATAGAGAGTAACATTATGAATATCGTCCATTTATCGTGGTCCACAGAACACCTTATTCTGTGTACTGCAGTCACCAAAATGCAACAGTTTGTGCAACTTAGTGGACCGCGATCACCAGAAGCATATGCTTCTGTGTACCGCGATCACCAGAACGAGTGTTTCTGCATGCTCCATGTACCATGGTCAAAAATTTTGAACACTCCTTCAGACCGCGGTAAGCAGAACTCTAAGAGTTGCACCATTTTAACAATTCATACATGGACCACGGTCCATAAAGCACTGACTGCGGTCCGTGCATATTTGTTAAGACAGATAGCAATCATTTTGCTTTATTCTGTTTCGAGATTTCTCAAGTCTTTCTGTGGCTCTTCATTTCCCTTTCAATTTCCAGAGCTTCCTTACCTCTTCCAACAATAATGTAAGTGTTTTTACTTTCGTTTTCATTATTCCTTTGCTTTATCTTCATCTTTATATGGGTTTCAGGAGTTAACTCTATTCTTTCTTGATTGAAATGGTTTGCTTTGCTCAAAACTTTTCAACTTCCTACCTTTTCCGTCGATGCGTGAATGATGGCCGATCTATTTAAGACACAGGCTTGCACAAATCATTGTTCATGAGCATTTTAGGCTATTGTCTCTTTTGTTTCAATGCGATGAAGCGTATTCCATAGTTATTTTGATTGAATATAGTGGAATTGGCATTGTAAAATTTACCTTTTGCTTACCTTGATAAACATTTTTGATATTTTGGATGATTCACTTGTGAACTAATGCATTTTAACTTGTTTAAAATCATGTTTAGTACTTAGTCTCACTAGCCACACTACTGTATGAATTTTGTTGTTTTCCTTGCCAACTATTGCTACTGTTGTAGGCCTCCAAGAATGAAACAACCTGCCTCTAAAAGGAAGCAGCCAACGCTGCCTCCGCCACCTAGCGACCGCAACCGCTTCCGAACGGCTACTGCAAAGTAGCGGTTCAACCTTATCCGCTCTAATCGCCATCTCATTCTTGAGCGAGGAATCATACTAATACAGGAGGAGTGCAGCATTGGCATTGATACAGTGGTGGCTGCACGGCACTAAGAGCGGCTCATTAGGGCGCCTTCTACTACCGTGATCCCAGTGGTGTAGGAATTATATGTTAATGTTTCGAATAGGGAGGGTATCGCAGTACGGGTTCGTGGGAAATGGGTTCAATTCAATTCAGCAGCCATCAATGAAGTCTATGGCCTTCCTGCTGACTCACCGGATGAATATCACAACATGCTTCCTAGATTTAATCCGAACGACGTGCTGTGAACTTTATGTGTTGACGGGGCCTCGTGGATTTGTTACAACAACTGGCAAGTTAACTTTGTGAAGACTACATTTCAGACCCCGGCTAAGGTTTGGTTGTATTTAGTTTGTGCTAGTCTTCTTCCTTCCCTAGCCATTAACAGGGTCACTGTCGAGAGAGCTGTGTTAGTTTACTGTATTATGAAAGGGCTCCCAATCAATATTGGGACAATCATTTTGTAATACCCACTAATTTTAAGTGTTGTAATACCAAAAATTTTGACTATAATTACGTGTTAAAGAACCGTAGTCAACAAACGTTGACTAAAGTCATGAATGACAAGAAAGTGTAATAAATTTATTTATTCATTTATTTATTTATTTTGGCATATTTGAAAAATGTCATATTGATCAATAGTATTGTAATAGTATGATAAATAATAGAGTTAATTAATAGCACCGAAAATAATAAAATTATAAATGATATCGTAAATAGTAAAGTTGACTAATAAAAATTAATTATAAATAGTAAAGTTGATTATTGGTAAATTTTATCTCTAGTTAATAACTTTATAAGTAAAAGTAATTTTAAGTACATGACAAATATTCAACCACCACCATT
>JAJIYU010008347.1:0-18076 GCA_030144865.1 Tinospora cordifolia | reverse complement strand
ATATATATATATATATATATATATATGTATATATTTGAAATGATATCCCTCGCGTGGGTACTATTCGACGTTTCCACTGATATTATTATTATTTTTTTAACCTCTAATGCATCCAAAAATAAATTTTTCACAAAATAACTCGTAATAGTGTCATTAAAATAAGTCCTAAGTTTTTTAGCATTCAAAAAAAATGCAAAGCTTCATATGTGGGTCACAAATGCGAAGGTCTCACATTCCCGAGCCTTGAATGCTAAGGGTTCAATGTGAAGGGCTATTTGCGAGGGCTTCGAATGCAAAGGTCCAAATGTGAGAGTTTCGAATGCCAAGGTTCAAATTCAATGGTTTCAAATGGGAAGGTTCAAATGCGAGGTCTTGTTCTTCCCATTCACAACAAATTAATCACCAACTTTAAGCTTTAAAATGCACAGATCTTGGAATGAAAAGTCATAACTCGTTGCTTCGCATTTCCCCCTTTTTTGTTCTTCTTCCAATAAGATTTCAAACCCTTTCGTTGTTCCTGTTTCACTGGAGAAAGCAAATGCATGCTTAGAATGTGTAGAGCAGTCAATGAAATGTGGTTCTAAGTGGGTTATGTGGGTCACCTATGCACACACGGTTTTGACAACGTCTCAGCAGATTCCTGTCATTGTGAGGGTTATTCTTCAATGATATGGGCTCATGGATTTTAAAATGGTTTGTTCTTCATAGATCTAATTTTTCTGTGCTCAAAACCCTCTCAAAAACCTCCAACAAAAATCTAATGGTGTTGCTGAGATGTTCTTTATGGATCTAGGGCATCATCTTCACATATCTGAGCCTAGAAAATGCAAATCCCCCATTGTTGTTTGTTCTTTCTTCTTTCCTCTTCATTTCAGCTTTTCCTTCTTCTTCACACAAAAAATTCACGCAAAAAACACACAGAAGTCGTGTAACACCCCGACCCCCTAGAAACAAGTTTAAGCTCAACCACAAGGTAGTTTGGGTCCTATGTTACATTTACAAGTACATAACTTGTATCTCAATTCCTTTATTCTAACACTTATTGAAATACTTATAAGTACACTTCCATTGAGTTTAATATTCAACAAGATATATAATACAAGTGAATTAAGGAAAACTTCAAACTCTTTGCTTATTCAATATAAAGAAATACATTATTGAATTCATATAATCAAAAGAAAGAGTACATAACTCTAAAATTTAAAAGTAAAATTTAGCAGAAGTCTTTATTCAAAATTTGGGACATAGGCCCTTATAAGATGAACTTTTTAAAAATAGACTTTCAAAAATCCATAGTCATCATGTAATTCAATTTCCTGAAAAATAGAAGGAATAGGCGAGCACACAGCCTAGTGGATCATTCATTAAACAACTAAGTTACTAATTCAAATCAATAGCACATCCAAGTTCAATCACTAACAAGCATTAAGTTTTTTAAATAATATCTTTTTAGGGTCGTATATTTGACTAAAAGGGGTTTTAAACCGTTGATGTTCTTCATTAAAATACTCCTATTCTAGGATGGAATGACAATTCATCTTGTCACATTCCATTGGAAATAAGGATCACAGGTCCACATTCCAAGTATTTTAAAACACATATACACTTAGAGATATTACTCATGTATACTACGTATATGCAAATAACACCCATAGCATCACTTAGACTACTATGATGGTACGTGGTTCTTATCTTCACTTTCTTATGTTTAAGATCACAGAATCATGAAAGAAATTCAAAATATAAATTTTAAAATTTTAAACAACCAAGAAAGCATGAAAACATCACATAGCATGTTTAAAACATTGAATTAAATCCTAAACATGGATTCTAAGTATGACATGCTTTTATGAGTAATTAAAACATAAAACAATGCTAAACTAAAATTAAAATATGATTAGATATGCTGAAACTAAAATAAGACATGTTGAAAATTAGAATTTAAACAATCATGAACATGCTAGAAATTTAAAATAGCAAAATAGAGGTTTAAGAAATCCCCTCCACCTTAATCCGAGTTTCTTGTTGAATCCGACAAAGGTTCCCCTTATCTATCACTTTCAAAACCTTAAGAACTTCTAATAATCAACAAAACTACTTCAACAACTCTGTAAAATACTGAAATAAAAACTTTTCACACAAGAAAGAAAAGAGATTGAGAAGAGGTGCCAAGAAGAGGGCAAGAATAAGCAAAAAGGGAAGTATCAACTCTTTGCTTTGGGATGAGAAAAATGAGAGCATGAGGGGGTTTATATAGAGTTTCATGAGCACTAGAGGACAATTTGGGCATGCTCACACTTGGAGGTGTTTTTGTTCCTCCATGGGGACATTTTGGAATGCATAGATTGAGTGTGCACACAATTTAAAATGTGGGTTGATTTGGTTTTAAATTCCTAGTGTGAACACAAGATATAAGCTTTATTTGATTTCCTATTTATGTGTGAACACAAAAAGGATTTAGAATACTTACAATTCTTTAACTGAAAGTTAATCTAGGTGTGATATTGTGAGTAAGGCAACTTTCCAATATGTTTTGGTGATGGATTCATTTTCTTATGCACACCAGATCAACAAGATTTGGCAATCTTCTATTTTAAATTAAAAACTTTTAATCTTATTCTTAAGGTGTTTAAAAACATTTTCAACAACTTCTAATCTTATTCTTGAATTAGAAACTTCTAATCTTGTTCCTTGGGTATTTGGAAACAATTTTTGGCAACTTCTATTCTTAAATTAGAAACTTCTAATTTGGCTTATTTGGGATGTTTTTGGTGTGTCAAGCATGGTGTATATGATCACATCATGGTGCACATGGAATCATTCATTCATGGTTTCTTAATACTAAGTGGGACATCTCATAGGGGTGGCATACCTGATTATTTTCATAGCACATGGTATCATTCTACATGAACTCAAATAAAGGAAATGTCCCATGGAGCTTAGGGTAGGGTGAGGATACACATGATCATGGTGTTCCACCCATGTGACTTGCACATGCTTAGGGTGGTTATGACTACATGGGTTCACAAAAATCAAATAAAAATTAATATCTCCTTATTTACAATTATGATTTATAACCTATAGTTTTGGAATCACAATGCACGCTTTAAGGTATAGTTTGGCCCAAGGTGATTTTTCCTCAAAAACTTTTCTTATTTAAGACCCACTAAGGTCACTAGGCAAATGAAAATTCAAATCTTGGCCAATTGTTCTTATTTTTGGATATGTCACTCATTTTGTTAGTTCATGTCATTTCATTTCATTTCGAGTCATTTTGATCCCTCAAAGTACCCTAAATGTCAATTCTTTCCTAATTTGGATCCCCTAAAGGGTGTTTGGCAAATGAAATCCTAACCTCGACCAATTGTTTTAATTTTTGGATATGTTGTCTCAGTAGTTGGTTCATGTCACCTTACTTCATTTCAAGTTGTTTTGGGTCACTAAGAGACACTAAATGAGAGTTTTGGAACATGTCAAATTTAGCCTCGAAATGAGCTTGATTTCATTTTGTACCCAAATTTTACTAAATAAATGATAAATTTTATTTAATTGAGTACAGAGAATCTAGGGGTATTACAAGTCGCTGGTTCTTCTTCGTGCAGCTTGTCTTCTTCTTCGTACGGACAACGCAGCCAAAACTATTACTTCTTTGTTGCGTGAGGACGCAGCAACACTGTTGTTGTTTCATTCCTCTTGTTCTTCCTCGTGCGAATCGTAGTAGCAATATTCACCTCCATTCTTCGCTTTTGCTTCACACAAAAAATGCAACAACACTGCTTATTCTTCTTCCTCGTACGAATCGCAGCAACGAGCTGGTTTCGTTTTTCTTCACGTGAGATTTACAACAGCAACAAGCTACTTCTTCCTCTTCTTTCTTTTTCTTCTTCTTCTTCCTTCTCTCCTTCTTCTTCTTCCTCTATTCATTATGCAAAAATGCACAGCTGCATTTCTTTTTTTTTGTTTTTTTCTTCCCTTTTTCAATTTCTTTTCTTCTTCCTTCTTCTTCACGTGAAAAGCACAACAACTTCTCTTTTTTTTTCTTTTTCTTGCCTAAAGTTTGACTGTAAAAATAAAAATGAAAATATTTTTTAATGTGAAACCCGTTTATTTTAAAGATTTTAATTGATTGATTTTTTCTTTGCACTCCTATGCCTTCGTAACCACGCGATTCCTCTTTTTTTTTTCATCGTATTCATTTTTGGTTTACTAATGCATAGTTATATTATTATGGGGTGTACTTTTTTTTGTTTGTTCCCCCCCCCCCCCCCCAACCCCTTTTTGTGATTTTTTTTCTCGCCCACATCGTGAGATGAAGAAGTTTTCTCTTTTTTTCTTTGCACAATCCTTGTGATTTCTAGTAAAGAATTATATTTTTTTGTATCATCGTCCTAGATTTATGTATACACTGTTTACATGATCGTGGGGTGTAAAGTATTTTTATTTTTTTCTTTCTTTTTTTTGTTTTTCCTCCTTCGTTTTTTATTATTACATTTTTTTGTACATTTCGAGCCTTTATAACCCACGCAAGCCCTTATTTATTTATTTGTTTATTCATTCATTTTTTTTCTTTTTTTGGATTATATTATTATTTTGTTAAACTATTTAGTTATTTTATTTATGTGCAGTTCACATGACCATGATACATAAAAATATTTTATTTTCATTTACTTATTTATATTTATTTATTTATTTTTAATTAAATCATTTATTAATTTTAGTTTATTTTCATTATTTTTTTGCCAAAATTAGAAATCTATGTTTTTTTATTTTTTTTCTTTATTTTCATAATCCTTTACTTATTTTATTTATTTGTATTTTAAGTTGTTAAAATCACGTGTGTTCGTTAGATATTTTTTGGGGTATTGTAGCTTGCCCAAACCACCATAGTATTTGTGGGTCATGAACTATTTGCGTATCATATATCATGCGGATCACTAATAATAATTTTAAGAGTTAAGAACAGTGTCAATACTGATACTAACGAGGATTTGCATGTTCAACTACTATGTTGAGAATTTGTAACCACCGAGGTGAGAGTTAGAACGCAAGGAGCGAAATAATAGGTGGAAGTGACTATGTGAAATGCTTTGGCATTATTTTGGTTTGAATATGAAACATGACTGTATGTTTACTATTATTTATTGTCTAGAAGCATGCTAAGAATGTATGTGTCTCATATGAATACCTGGTTGCCTTTTTGTATATTCATAGCATTCCATACCTTGCATGACTGTTTATTACAGTTTAGAATTCATGCCATGCATGCAATGTAATGAACAATATGTCTGATGTGACTATAAGCATGATGAATTGTTTATTTATATCCATTCCCATGTATATTGGATATTGAAATTGTGAAAATGCTTGTGGTCACTAATTTAAGATGATTAAGTGAATGAAGCATGTATCAGCGCAGTGATGAGGATACTGCGATCAGGTTCAACATCATCATCATGAGTATTCCTAGCCTAAGGAGGGTCTCTGATTGAAATGAGATTGTGAGTCTAAGTGAGACTTCACTCCCTAGTTTGGTGATCGAGTGAGACAGTAATCCTGAGATAGGATTCCGAGTATGTAATGGGCCTTTGGGTGTTACATTGAATACTCCGAACCTAAGTTGAAGTGTTGAGAAAGAAATCATTTCGATCTTAAAATTAACTTAAATAATTGAATCGTTGAAATGTTTAATGCATTATAAGTGCTTGCATGTTTGTATTTTGACTATTATAATGCTTGAGATGTTTGGTGTAAGATCCACAAAGCTATTGAACTCACATCCACTAATCTCTTTTGGTAACTCTTGAAGACATTTATGTTGAAAAGTGAGGAGTTGCATTTTATAGTCATGATACACCTTACTGTTGAGGTTGTGCAAGAGTAGTGTACTCGTTGTCTATCAGTTGTAGGGCATGGGACCCGTATTTAATTCATGTTCAGTCATTTTAATTATTGACTTTGGCCATAGGGTCAGGTATTGGTTATTTAACTCAGGCACAGGATCTGAGTATTTTATTTTTGTTTTGAGTTTAATCATGTTATTGTTTGTAGACATGTCATTCCTATTTTAAATCATACATGATAGTGTTGTTTATGTTTTTGCACTCTGATATTGTATTGGGATGATATGAGGAAGAAAGAAAAGAACATAAGTGTAATACCCTAAATGTTTCAAATGCATACACGTTGAAAATGAATTTTAAATTTTTTGAAATAAATGTAAAAATGTTTGAAAACATGTTTTAAATGTTTGTTATATGGTATGGTATAAAAATAAAATAAATTGGGATGTTGGATAATGGGGAAAAATGTTGAAAAACAAAATATCACATTGTTGTCCGTGATCACTGAAGGCCGACCGTAGTAATTAGTGGAAAATCACGAAAAAAAATTAGGTCACATGGGTGAACGCGGTCCATAAAGTGTCGACTACGGTAATTGCGTGAGATTTAAAAAGATTCAAACCCTTAACTTCGTCATTTCACGCACAAACTTTACCAAATTGTTCTAGAGCTTCAGAGAGATGGTCCAGAGCTGATTCAAGGAAGACCTAAAGGTTTGAGATATGAATCTGAACCTCTTAATCATTTCAGTTTCAAATCTGCATATTCATTTAGATTTAGTATCCAAAAATGAAGGTTTGAGGGTTTGATGCATAGGGTGATCCGGAACCAAATAAGTACGGATCTTCCTTCTAAACTAAGGGTTTATTGATTTAGAACTGAATCTTGAAAGTTTTAATTGTTCACTTGTAGTTTTTTACGGATCTTGAAGAATTTCATCTATCTGGAGGGTTTTTGAAGGTTTAAATCCTTTGATAGGTAATAACTCTCTATTTGCTCGTGTTTTGAAGTAGTGACTAGTTTTCAATATGTTCTATTTTACATTTGGAAGGAAATGAATATAGTTTTGTGTGTTGATATGGTGAAATGAGAAATCCGAATTTTTGGAAAAAAACCCTTTATTTGGAATTTGATAAGAATGATCTAGATTTGATGTTTATGATGGTTATTGATGTAGTTTGGGGATTTTGAGAGATTTGGAGAATTGAATTTGAAAATGTTGATTTAAGATTTGACGAGTAGTGAGTGTTGAGGAACGACGCAAGGGTTCATCCAGCATACACAGGTGGGCGGGACTTCCTTGCTCATTAGTATTATGCAGGCTTAAGACATGAAATGTGATGATTGTTTACATTCTTGTACTTAGTATCATGCTAGGAATGTGTGAACTGATTGGAATGGTTGCCATGACATCATAATGTTCGATTATGTGCTTTCTAGAGTTATGGATTACTTAGATGTCTATTGAATGATTTATATGATCTAATTTGCATAGGTTAGTATATGTTATGTTGTATGGTTTGAAAACCTTGTTTGGGAAATTAAAGAAGATTAATGGTTTATTAAAAAAACTCCACGTACCAAGGCGATTGACGGTCCGCTGGTGCATCACTTAGATTATGATCAGGGTGCAGTCAGGGCATCATCGTGGGTATTCCCAAACCGGGCCAAACTGCGAATGGCTGTGTGATCCTCAGATCTGGGAGATCATAGTAGTTTATATATGATTTCCATATCTTCATGGATCGTGGTCTTAGAAGTAGACTTCTATTTGATAAAGAAGTTGCATCTGGTTGTGTCCAGGACCATAAGGGGAATACCGAGGCTGGTTCACTCTTTCAACTAATTCCTGAAAGTATTCAGACAGATCGACAGAAATAACCAATTAAGTGATTGAAACGCCCTAATGTAATGAAACTGTATGCATGTTTTGTATGCGGTTTTGTATAATGCTAGTGATGTGTAGGAGAGATCCACTGGGCTTTCGAGCTCACCCCATTTTCACTTTTCAGGTACTCATGGGCCTGGCACTCAATGAGGATTGACTGACCTGGAGACTGGTGGAGAGTTTTTCAGAGATGTTTTATTTTGAACTCTGTTTCAGGGTTTATGTATTTTGAAAATGGGCATGTTGCCTAGCTAGTTATCATTTTGTGTAAATAGAACTATTTTATACTACGAAACACTGTTTGAAACTTTGGCTTGTGAACCTATTATTTTGTTTATGTATATGTTGAACAAATATTTCATAGTTTGAAATATTATGAATGAATAGTGATGCATTCAATGATTTCAGACGGATCTTTTGAGATTTGAAAGCTTCCGTAAGTACTTTGATTTTCTGTATTATTTCCTATGAAATTTTGGTGATATAATTTTGAATGTTATTTGAACACATATTGAAAGTTTATTTGACAATAAATCTCGTGTAAGAGGTTGTTTTGTTTTGAAAGAACAAAGAAAAGAAATTATTTGATTTGAACAGAACAAAAATGGAAAACGAACCTAGTCACATGTCCTGGTGCTCTGGTAGGCACACGCGCCGAGCTATGATGCCCTGCGATGCTCGATTGTAGAGCTGCAAAAGGCTCGACGCTGGGGCCAGGGTGTGACAAGTTGGTATCAGAGCCCAGTTAGTAGAATTACTGGGTTGAGATTGACACAGAATGAATTTGATTCTATCATAATAGAATTTTTCACGGAAATAAAATTTTCACCCGATTTGATTTTCATTGGAAAATAATTTTTACTTTCGAAAAGTGTATAAAATGAGTAGAATCTATCTACTAGGTGGATAGAAGTCTAGAAAAGATTTAGGTGATGTTAGCGTGCTCGAGTTACTATTCACAGTAGGACGAAAGTACTGTGGTGGCCCTGTAGGTTGAGCTTTACTTCAGTATTGGCCTTGCAGGTTGAGCTCCATTCAGGAAAGGTCCAAAACTTGGGAGTGATGGCATCACATAGAAGCGAGATAGAGTTTGAACTTGGTGATTCAATAGATGAATCAGCTAGCCAAGTATTGAAACCCTAAGTCTAGGAACGACTGGGTGTCATTTTCGGGGTACAGTGGATCTGAATAAAAGTTGTTAGGACACAAGTTAGAGACTGTTAAGGTGATAATGCACACTTGTTTTGGTCAGGACTCAATTCAGGAGGATCCTGTATTTCTGATTTCTATGTAGTATGGGATGCATAGAGATTTAGAGGTATGGAGGAATCCTGGATTCGAAAAATGACGATCCATTATGGTGAGTAATCAATTCTTGGGCAGAACTTGTACACACTATATTCTACTGGTATGGGACAGTCGCGTATGGTGGGTTTTACGTCAGCCTTAAGGAGCGAGACACTTACGAAATTGTAATGGGTGTATACTCTACTGGCATGGGACGGTCGCGTACGGTGGGTCTTGCATCATCTTTAGAGATCAGGATTTGGCATAAATATACTAGCTGTAATGGAACGTGGATTCCATTATGCCAGCGTGCATTGTTTGATTATTTGTTGGTTGTTTGTGTGTGATATATATAGTATACTATTTTGAGTATAGTTATCTGAATTCCTGTATCCACAAACAAATAAAATGTTGTTGACTTAGAAGCATAAACTCTAGGTCACAAAGACAAATCGAAAACTTAGAGAAATGAACTTAGAGTCACAGTAGCACGATGAACGTGAAGGGTATAAGTGGGTCTGAAATGAATGGTTATTATAAAAAATTCAAGGCATTCAAATTGAAATAGAAATGTAGTATGCCATTTCAAATTATTAAAAATTTCTGCTTTAATATGAATAAACTATTGGATACTGAAAGTGGAATTTTGAATTTTAGATAATGCCGAGAAGAAGAGGATAAGGTAGATCTCGTCGAGTTGTGGTCAGGGAAGCGGCCAGTCATAAGCCAGCTCAGAGAGATGAGGGTGTTACGGGGACAACCATTCCCGCCGTTATTATCGTGTCACCAAATGTACTAGCAGATATGATACAGAGAGTAGTGGATCGGGCCATGATGAGCTGGTATCCGGCAGAGTCCTCACAGCCTCCAGTCCAGCCTCCAGCACCCGTACAGCTACCGACACCATCACCAGTATTGTCAGAGCCAGTGATGCCGGCACTAGTACCATTAGAGCACTTGGCACAGACTTCGAGCAGATCTTCTAGCTATGACAAGGAGCAGAGAGACCTAGTGATAGAGTTTCAGAAGCTGCATCTTAGTTTTTTTGAGGGTTTAGCAGATCATGTGGCAACAGATAGTTGGTTTATTGACATGGACAAGCACCTAACCATGATGGGGGTCACAGGACCCAAGAAAGTAGCATTGGCGGTGCATCAGATGGTAGGGCCAGCTTACCATTGGTGGCGGATGATCATGAGTGATCCAACCATCGATGAGTCAGCGATGTCTTGGGATGAGTTTAAGACATTGTTTTATGATACTTTCTTCTCAACAGCACAGAGGGCTCAGCTGCGATTGGAGTTTAGTAGACTGACGCAGAGGACCCTTACTATCTCTGAGTATGAGTAGAAATTTACCGAGCTGTCTAGGTTTTGCCCAGAGGTGATTATGGACGAGTAGTCCAAAGCAGATAGATTTATTGAGGGCCTGAGACTTGATATCAGGAAGTTGATCACACCATTGAGACTGGCTATCTTCAGAGAGGTAGTTGTGAGGGCACAGTTTGTAGAGAGAGATCTGGAGTTCGAGCAGTCTCTGAGGAGTAGACAGAAGAGGCCACATCCAGATCAGACTTTAGGAGCCCCACAGCAGAAACGGGGTAGACAGCAGCCATCTAGAGCACCTACTACTCGTAGTCAGACTTTAGCTATCAGACAGTAGTAGCAACAGACTACACCTGATCAGACGAGCATTGAGAAGAGAGAGCAGGCTATGAGGCTAGGACTTTGTTTTGTACGCAGACAGCCATGACATGTAGCCAGGAGTTGTCCTACTAGGGCACCAACCTCAACTCAACAACAACCAGTGCAAGGGCAGATTAGCCGACCATAGCAGAGGCAGCAAACACATTCTCAGACGTGGCAGAGGGACCAGGTCAAACTGTATGCAGCAGGCACACAGACAGCTCCCACTCCTACAGTGGAAGGTACATTTTTGTTGTTTGGTGTTGCTGTACATGTATTGTTTGATTCTGGTGCCATGAGATCTTTTAATTCTGAGGAGTTAGTGAACATATTGAGGTTGGTTACACGCCCAATAGCTGTACCATTGGATGTGATCACGCCGATAGGCAAGATAGTGAGTTCAGGGAAGTATTGTGGAATTGAACTCAGATTTGGGGACCAGCTAATTCCAGTTGATCTCTGCTTACTCCATTTTGGTGGCTATGACATGATATTGGGGATGGATTGGTTGACCCAATATCAGGCATAGATAGATTGCCAGAAGAGGCGAGTCACAGTAAGGTTGCCATCTGGGGAGATATTGAGGATAGATGGGGATATGTAGAGGTTGCCTACGAGCCCGATGCTAGCACTATTATATTCTATTACACAAAAAGAGGACTTCAGGCAATTGCTAGATGAGGATGCAAAAGGAACCATAGATATTCAGAGGATTCTTGTGGTACGGGAATACATAGAGGTGTTTCCAGAAGATCTACCTAGGCTTCCACCGCATAGGCAGGTAGAGTTCAAGATTGAGTTGCATCCCGGCACCAACCCCATCGCTATTCCACCATATAGATTGGCACCCGTGGAGTTCATTGAGCTAAAGACATAGTTGGATGACTTCTGGCGAAGGGATTCATCAGACAGAGTAAGTCGCCATGGGGAGCTCTAGTACTATTCGTAAGAAAAAAAAGATGGATCTATGAGACTGTGTATAGACTATCGAAAACTAAATCATGTCACTATCAAGAATAAATACCCGCTACCTAGGATTGATGACCACTTTGATCAGCTTAGTGGAGCATAGTATTTTTCTAAGATAGATTTGAGGTCAGGATATCATCAACTATGGATCCGGGAGTTAGATATACGGAAGACAACTTTTAGGACGAGGTATGGCCACATCGAGTTCACAATCATGCCATTTGGCTTGACTAATGTTCTAGCTGCATTCATGGATCTGATGAACAGAGTTTTTGGCTAGTCCCTTGATTAGTTTTTCTTAGTATTTGTTGATGACATTCTGATATATTCCTGTTCAGAGGCTGAGCATGCACAACATTTGCATATTGTTTTGGAGACCTTGAGGAAGAATGAGTTGTACACAAAATTTAGCAAGTGCGAGTTCTGGATGAAGCAGGTCAAGTTCCTTGGCCACAATGTCTCAGCAAAGGGAATAACAGTAAACCCGGAGAAAATACAGGCAATATTTGATTGGAAGCAACCCACGACAGTCACAGAGATCAGGAGTTTCCTTAGGTTGGTTGGATACTACCATAGATTCATAAAAGATTTCTCCAAATTAGCGGGTCCGATCACAAAGTTAACCAGAAAGGATGAGAAATTCATTTGGAATGATCAATGTGAGAAGTCCTTTCAAGAGTTGAAGAAGCAGTTGACTATAGTACCAGTAGTGATCACACCTATTCCTGGTACAAAATACACACTATGTATTGACGCATCGCTTAGCGGTCTGTCTAGGTGTGGTACTAATGCAGTAGGGACAGGCAGTGGCTTATGCTTCACGGCAGTTGAAGCTACATGAGCAGAATTACCCCACACACGATCCGGAGTTTGCAGCGATCGTGTTTGCACTTAAGATTTGGAAGCATTATCTCTATAGTGAGAGTTTTGATCTCTATTCAGACCATAAGAGCCTCAAATATATATATACCCAAAAGGAACTGAATCTTCGACAGAGGAGATGGATTGAGTTCCTCGGTGATTATGACTTTCAGCTCCACTATCATCCTAGCAAAGTGAATGTTGTTGTTGATGCTCTTAGCAAAAAATCCAGCAGGAAAGATGAAGAAGTGTGACAGATGTATTAGCTGTTAGTCAATATAATTTGGGTATAGACACTGATGAGAGACAGGCATATCTATATGCAGTTACTTGCCAGCCTGATATCTTATGCCAAATCAGAGATGAACAAAGAACTGATAAGTAGATTATGGATCTGATTGAGGGAGTCAAACAGGGCAAGCATACAGACTTCATGCTTGATGCAGAGGGTGCACTCAGATTAAGGAATAGAATCTGCATGCCAAGTTCTGGACAGATGAAGGGAACCATACTAGATGAGGCACACCAGACGAAGTATACTATGCATCCAAGTGGTGACAAAATGTATCAAAATCTGAAGACAACTTTCTGGTGGCGAGGGATTAAGAGAGACATAGCTAAGTATGCATCCCGGTGTCTGATTTGTCAGGAAGTAAAGGCCGAGTATAGAAAACTATTAAGACTATTGCAACCACTTCCGATCCCAGAATGGAAGTGCGATAATATTGCAATGGATTTTGTTAGCGGCCTGCCGAGAAGTCATAAGGGGGAAGAAACTATGTGGGTCATTGTAGATTGACTGACTAAGGTGGCACATTTTCTACCTATTCGATCTACTGATACAGTGAGTAGACTGGGTGAGCTTTATGATAGGGAGATTGCGCGGCTTCATGGCGTTCCCAAGACGATAGTGTCAGACAGAGATTCCATATTTACATCTCAGTTCTGGTAGAGCTTACAGAAGGAATTGGGGAGTAGACTCACCATGAGCACAACCTTTCATCCGCAAACAGATGGGCAGTTAGAGAGGGTCATACAGATACTAGAGGATATGCTGAGAGCATGTACCATGGATTTCAAAGGTAATTGGAGCAAGCATCTACATCTAACTAAGCTTGCCTATAATAATAGCTATCGAGCAAGCATTAGGGTGGCTCCATATGAGGCGTTATACAGCAAACTATAATACCCCGGAACTTTGTGATCATGCCACGTCGTGAATAGGTATAAAATAAAACAAAATAAATAGAATAATAAATTTATATTTGATATTAGCTTGAATTAGCTAGAAAACATAGATGTGATGAAATGTAGTATTAGAAAATTTTATGGGTAGGTGAAAGTGTAATTGGGAGTTTGGAATAAATGGATGGTTGAAAAATAATTATGCATATAATAGAAGTATTAAAATGAAAAAGAGAATTATACTATTAACATGTATATATAACTTTATAATATAAAGTTTAAATAACTCAAGTGATTAGAAAAAAAATGTCCGAAAATCTAAAAATTGGGATGTAGGCCGAATAGAACATAAACAACCTAGAAATCTCTGGGCAGTGGAGTGGGCTGTGATTTAGCTTCTTCTAAATGATTGAAATGTTATAAAATAGAGGGTGACCATTGAAGATGGACGGAAGAAGAAGAAGCTGAAGAAGACAAACAAAGAGGAAGAAAGCCGAAGAAGAAAGAAGAAGAACACTTCAAGCTAGATTTTCTGGTTTGGGACCAACAGCAAGACGGCCGGGAGGTGTGCGCTGGTGTTGCTGCTGCTCGAACCATTGCTGTCCCTACTACAGAGTGAAGAATGAAGCTGGTGTGTTGGTTGGTGAGACGAACAGAGATAAGAAAGGAAAATAGAGCAACGATGCTCTGTTGCTACTGCTGTTGCAGCAGCTATGTTACACGAACAGAGGAAGGAAGAACGCAGGTAGATGCTGCAATTTGGAGTGCAAATGAAGAAGCTGGTTGCTGCAGATTGTGAAGAAGAATAGAGAATAGAAGCCTATATGTGATCCGAATGATGGGGTGCTAAATCAAAGAAGCTGCAGGCATCATTGCATGAACAGGGAAGGAAATTAGAGCAGAGCAACGATGCTTTGTCGCTGTTGCTGCCATTGTCCTACTACTACTGCTGCTATTCCCTGCTGTCGAACGAAGAAGAAGATGAAGCTGGTTGCTGCAGATTGTGAAGAAGAATAGAAAACAGAAGCCTATATGTGATCCAAATGATGGGGTGCTGAAACAAAGAAGCTGCAGGCGTCGTTGCATAAGCAGGGGAAGGAAATGGGAGCAGAGCAATGGTGCTTTGCTGCTGTTGTTGCCGTTATGCTACTACTGCTGTTGTTGTTCCCTACTGCCAAACGAAGAAGAAGATGAAGGAAGAAGAACAAAAAAATGTTCGGTAATTTGGGTGTTTGTTCGGTGTAACAGGGGGTTGTTGGCTGTGATTTCTAGTTTGGATCTCTTTGAAATTACTGGCTGTGGAAGAAGAAGAAAATGATGAGCTGAGCACAGAAGAAGTTGTGCGTGGGAAGAAGATTGGGGAAGTGTTATTGCTGCTGGACGACGGAAAATTGAAGCAAGAAGAAAGAATAGAGGAGGTACTTGATGGAACGAAGAACAGGGGTGTGGTAGACGATGAACACAATTACAGTTGTTGTTGTTGAGCATTGTGGACTAAGACGAGCAATGAGGGATGCTGATATGAATGGCAAACAGAGAGGAGCAGACCCCTGCTGGCGTGGATGGGACGAACGTTGCTATTAGTGTGAAGCGTGAATAGAGGAGAAGAAGCTTTGATGTTGCTGGGTTTTGATTTGTGGGTTTATTTGTATTTGGGAGACTATGAAAAAGATTCTGCTAGTGTGTGTGTTTCAGCTACTGGCCGTGTGTGTGATATTGCTGATTCATGATGAAGATCAGAAATACAAGCAGTTGGTATGTGGTTTAATTGGTGATTGTTGTATTAGGCTATCTCATTCTTATTATATATGGGTAGTTTAGGTATTTTGTGTGTACGGCTATATAAGCCACAATCTAGCCCTCTGTTAACCTAATTTTTTGTATTCATTTTGTGTGCAACCCTAATAAAGATAATTCTATCATGGTATCAGAGAGGGTACATTTCTGCGAGTAGGTTTTCTTCTTCTTCGTTGGAACCGGTATATTGATTGAAACTGTGCACTGTCGCCATAACACAACACGCTACGACCCATTGCATTACGTCTTCCTCTTTACTGTCCATTTGCTGCTCTACATCACGGTGGACCGAACCCACCTTATTGCCTCCACACGGATCACACGCTCGCGTCACCGAGCACGGCTCTTCTATTTCTTTTCTAGTTTTCTGCACCGTTTCTGCATCACTTTTTTTTTCTTTTTGCTGGTTTTCTGGATCACCGACACTGCTTCTTGCTTCAATCTGACCTTTTTGTTCGTTGCTGGTTGCATCACCGAAATCTCTCTACCTGCTTCAATATGTTTTTTGTTGGTTACTATCCCTGCAGTGCACACTCATTGCCATTGTTGTTGTTCTGCTCATCTTTGGCATGCTCACCTGCGCTGCGTCGCCGTTACAGTCGGTCCATCCTCTTTGTTTCTACATCGCCATTTCTGCTGTTTGTTCTCTGATTTGGAATTGTTTCTGCTCTCTCTTCTTCCTCGCCCCTGTTGCTACTTTGTTCGGATCTACTCTGTTTGTTTCGGTTTGCTCATCGCATTTCTGCTACTGCTGCACCGCTGCAACGAGTTTTTTGACCGCTGCAACTGTATTTCTTCTCTTTGCTCGCTGCAACTGTGTTTCTTCTTCTCCTTGCTCATTTTTGCACCGCTCAACGAGCATTTCTACTATTGCTTGTGCCTCTGCCGCTGCTATTTCTGCTTGCCTGTGCCGCTGCTACTCTGCTATTCTACTATTCCGTGCCGCTACTACGCCTTGGTGTTTGCATCTGTCTGAAACCTCATTGTTCTCTACTGCTCTGCATCTTCTACTATTTGATTGCATAACACATATTGATATTGGATTTGAGAATTTCTCTATGGCTAGTGAAAGGGATGATTCACTTCAATCTATTAGTGTTCGTTTAGATGGACAAAATTATTCTTATTGGAGCTATGTGATGAAAAAATTTTTAAAAGGAAAAAAGTTGTGGGGTTATGTTACAGGTACGACAACTAAACCCACAGATCCCACTAATGAAAAATATGCAGAGTTGGTAGATGTTTGGGATGCCAACAATTCAAAGATTATTACTTGGATCAACAACTCTGTTCAGCAAACGATTGGGACACAGTTAGCAAAATTTGAAACTACTCAAGAAGTTTGGGGTTACTTGGCAAGGTTATATACTCAATCTAATTTTGCTAAACAATGTCAATTAGAAGTTGATATCGTGTTGTTCGACAAGGGAATATGACTATTCAAGAGTTCTATAGTACCATATCCCATCTTTGGGATCAATTAGCTGTCACTGAATCTACTGAATTACAAGCCTTTGCCCCTTATATTGCTCGTAGAGAAGAACAACGCTTGGTTCAATTTTTGATGGCCCTTTGAGATGATTTTGAAGGTCTTCGTGGTACCATTTTACATCGGAGTCCACTTCCATCAGTTGATTCAGTAGTTAATGAACTTTTAGCTGAGGAAATCAGATTAAAGTCTCAAGCAGGCAAAGGACTTCTTCCTGTACCTACACCGTCTGTCTTAGCGGTACCACGTAAGTTCTCTGCTCCTTCCCAGAACAAACGACACCCTAAGGTCGGTATAGATGAATGCAATTTTTGCAAAAAAAAGGGTCATTGGAAATCTCAATGCCCTCAGTTGCTTCAAAAATAATCTCAGCACCAGCCTGAATCAAGCTCTTTGCCCATCAACACCACTAGATCTGGGGCATCTTCATCATCAAATCCCAACTTTGTGGCTCTTGCTGAACAGTTGCAGAGATTTCTTGCAGTTCAACCTCATGCTATGTCTACATCTTCCTCCTTAGGTTTGTCCTCCTCCAAGTCTTCAGGTATGCCTTCGTCTATGTGGATTTTTGATTCTGGTGCGTCACATCATATGTCATGTCACTCATCTTCTTTTACTTCTTTTTCTTCTTCATCACCATCGATATCTGTTATGACTGCTGATGGCACCTCTCTGTCATCCGTTGGTATTGGTCCTATTGTTTCTCCATGCTTATCTCTTTCTAATGTTTATTGCATCCCTAATCTTAAGTTAAATCTTATCTCTATTGGTCAATTATGTGATTCTTGCTATTCTGTTCACTTCTATCCTACCTCTTGTTCTGTACAGGATCTTCATTCTCAGAAGCTGATTGGGACAGACCGTAGGCAGGGGGGATTATACACGTTGGAGAGGTTGCAGGTTCCTGATGTCGCTGCCTCTAGTGTTGATCTGTCGTCTTTTCATTTGCGTTCTAATTATTCTCTATTTTACTTATGGCATTCCAGATTAGGACATGTTTCTGCTTCTCGTTTACGATACTTAGCATCAAAAGGATCATTGGGAAATTTAAAGTCTCATGACATTTCTGATTGTT
>JAJIYU010008346.1:0-18145 GCA_030144865.1 Tinospora cordifolia | reverse complement strand
TCCTAATTTTTATTATATCTCAAATGTAAATTATTTTTCATGTGCCAACCCACCATTTGCACCCAAAATTTCTTAAAATCTTTGAAATTAATCTATTTGACTTATTTTATTATTTTCCTCAAACTTTTTTTTATCTTTAATTATTTGACAAAATTTTGGGGTATTACAATCAAATCTGGACCATCAGATCGTCTTCGAGCGCTGTATGTTCGCGATCTCCAAACCCGCCTACGTCGTGAGCCATTGGATCTGATGGATCGATCGTGGGCCGTTGGATCACGCTGATCTGGTGCGTCCGGGTGTCTGTGTGGGTTTTGATCTCATCTGTTGGATGGGGCAGATCGTTTTTGGGTCGTTAGATTTCAGTGATTCAGTGCATCCGATCGTTTGGTGCAGGCCTGATCTTGATCGTTGGATCGTAGATCATGTGGATCACGTATTTCTAGCCTTTCGATATTGTTTCTAATTACGAAAATTACTTTCTAAGGTTGCTATTATTCGAAATTCACCAATTTTACACTTTCTAATTGATGTAAACATGAATTTTTGCGCATGTCTTTCCATTTTATTAATTTTCTAGTATTCCCTCCTTTTTATTTCTTTAATATTGTATTTATTATAGATTTTTCTATTTCTTTAATATTTTTAATGCCAACAATTTAATAATCTACATTTTTCATTTCTTCATTTTCATATATTTTTATTTATATTTATTTCAAATTTTTATTTTTAGATAATTATTTATGTAATTATAAATTGATACTTATATAATGTTATATTTATTTTAGATAAATACACACATATTACATTTTTATTCAATTATGTAAATTTTTGTATATGCATATTCTTATAAAATGTAGTATTAAAAAATAATCACAAATTCGTAGGAACACTATTGTGTTATTACCAATTTTGTCTAACTATCACTACCACAGAAGCCTAGTCATCACAACCAACCCATAATTAAGTTCTTTAAATTTCATAATTAACTCTACTTAATTGAAATCTTCATTTAAATATCAAATTAAGGCTTCATTTGCACCCATAAATTTCTTAAAATTTTCAAAGTTGATTCACTTTACGTATTTCATTTAATTACATTAAACTTGTTTATCTTTAATTATTTGATAAATTTTGGATTATTACAGCTAGGGTTTCATATTGGGGGATATAATGGTCATTTCCCTCACATGTGCCAAGATTAGGGTATTTTTTAATTTAGGAAACTTTCCTATTCCCCTTTTTTTTGGGTGTTGAGCATGGACATGTTAGTGAGTATGTTATCAAACTTGTGGGACACAAGATCATGATACTCAATGAGGTAGCTTAGACACTTTACATGGGGGTCCAATCGTGGCGGCAAAATGAGAGCATGGAAACTTTCCATTCTTGGTTTTTCTCTTTGGCTAGCCCCTTAGTTCATGGGATCTTCTTGAATTTTGCATGTTTCCTCATTGAAACTCTCTATTCTATTAGGGTGGCAACTTGGTTTGCCACCATTTCTAATGTAAGTTTTACTCAAAAACAGTTAGGGTTAGGGTTATGTGAGCATTAGACGCTTTTGTGTGCACATAGCTTGGGTGCACATAATCATTTGTTGTGTGTGCATTAGATCATTCTTTTAGGGTTTCTAAACAATGTGGGACGTTTTATGTATGTGCACATGCTTCAGGTGATTACACCTTTTTTGGGTCCACATGAATTTAAAATAAATTCATATCTTTTAATTGGCTAGGTTTTTTCCCCATTTTCTTTTCTAATTTAGATTCCCTTGATGCATATCAAGTAAATGAACTTTTAATTGTACAAATGAAATGAATTTTGGATACCTAGGTCGTTCGTGGTGTTCACTTCATTTTATTTCATTTCGTTCCCTTATTTTAAATTTCATTCCCTTGAGAGTTTTTGAGCAAATTTAAACTTGCCAATTGATTCTATAAATGAATTGGACTTCATTTATCATTTTATTTCATTTGGTACAAAATTTTAGGGTATTACAACTTACCTTCCTTAAAAAAAAGTTTGTCCTCGAAATTTGTACATATTTAGGGTTTCCTAATGAACAGATTTGGGTACTTGGTCTTCATTTTGCTCTCCAACTCTCAGGTAGCTTCTTCCATTTTGTAGTGTTTCCATAGTACCCAAATTAAGGGAATATTCTTAGTTCTTAGGTTATGTACCTTGTGATCAAGGATTCTAACTGCTGCTTCTTCCTAAGTGGCATCATCTTGAATATTCACTTCCTTCCAGTTGATTATGTACGAGGAATCCAGTTCATAATTTCTCAGCATCGACATATGGAACACATTGTGAGTTGAAGTCATCCAGTTTTGTAGATCCAATTCGTTAACACATTCCCCAATTGTTCTAAGTATTTCAAAGGGTCTGACAAATCTGAGTGATAACTTGAACTTGAATCTGAACCTCTTGATATTGTTCTGATGGCTTATTCTTAGAAATATTTTGTCACCCACTTGGAACTCGAGGGGTTTCCTTCTCTTGTTAACATAGCTCTTCTGATGACTCTAAGCTACAACCATTTTCTTTGGTATCAGTTTGACTAGGTTTTTCACTTCTTCCACCAAGTTTGGCCTAGTCAATACATGATTTTCTAGTTTAACCTAATGGCTTGGTGATTTGCAGGGCCTTCCATAAAGAACCTCATATGGAGCCATCTTAATACTTGCCTAATAGCTATTGTTATAGGCAAATTTTGCTAAGTGCAGGTAATTGCTCTAGTTTCCTTTAAAGTCGAGGACACATGACCTTAACTTGTCCTCTAAGGTTTTGATAACTCTCTCAGATTGTCCATCCATTTGAGGGCGAAAAGTAGTGTTCATAGTGAGCTTAGTGCCCAAATCCTTTTGTAGACTCTACCAGAATTAAGAGGTGAGTGAGAGTTTCTGTTAGATACAATCGTCTTAGGCACACCATGAAGTCTTACTATTTCCTTCACATAGAGTTCTCCCAACTTACTGACTTGGTCTGTGGATCTGATTGGCAAAAATGAGCCACCTTAGTGAGACGATCCATAATCACCTAAACAATGCCCTCTCCTTTCTAGTTCTTGAGCAAACCATTGATGAAGTCCATGATAATGTTATCCCACTTCCATTCAAGGATAGGGAATGGTTGTAACATTCCAGAAGGTTTTCGGTGTTTTGCTTTTACTTATTGATAGGGTAAGCATTTAGAAACATGCTTAGCTAGTCTTTCTTCATCCCTCTCCATCAGTATGTCTTACGAAGATTTTGACACATCTTGTCACCACCAGGATGTATCATGTATTTGGTCTGATGATCCTCATCTAGTATGGTCTACTTACCTTGTCCATTCTGAGGTACACAGATCATCTCTCCAAGCCTTAGGATATTCTCAAGATCTAACCTATAGTTAGCCTATTTTCCATGTGTAACTCCTTCTGTCGAACTAGTGAGCCATTTCTTTTACCTTTGTTCATTCCTCATCTGGTGCAAAAGATCCTGTTGGCAAGACATGGTATAGAGGTAGGCTTGTTTCTCATTTAGAGTCACACCCAACCTAAAGTCTTCAATCAATTAATACATCGAGCCCTTTCCTTCCTTATGTATATTGAACTTCCTACTTAAGGCATCGACCACAACATTGGCCCTCCCCAGATGGTAGTGTAGTTGGAAATCATAGTCTTTCAAGAACTCCATCCATCTCCGTTGCTTGAGGCTCAACTCCTTCTAGGTGTAGATGTACTTCAAGTGTTAATGTTCTGAAAATAGATCGAATTTCTCACCATAAAAATCGTATCTCCAAATTTTCAGGGAAAACACGATGGCTGCTAACTCTAGGTTGTGAGTAGGGTAATTCTTCTCATGGACCTTCACTTGTCGCGAGGCATAAGCAACTACTTATCTTTTTTCAATCAACACTGCTCCCAGTCTACTCAGTGAAGCATTAGTATAAATGGTCAAGGTAACACTATGGGTTGGATTGACTAGGATAGGGGTTGTAGTCAATCTTTTTTTAGTTCTCTAAATGATTTTTCACACTTCTCATCTAAATCAAACTTAACTATCTTCTTGGTTAGCTTGGTTAAAGGTTCTACTAGCTTAAAGAAGTCTTGGATGAATGTTCGATAGTATCTACCTAAGCCTAAGAAACTTCTGATCTTTACAACTTGGTTGCTTCCAATCAATGATAGCTTCCAACTTCTTTGAATCTAGAAAGATGCCTTCTACTCATACCACATGGCCTACGAACTTGACTGTCTTTACCCATAATTCACACTTGCTAAGCATGACATATAACTGGTGCCTTCTGGCGATCTCCAATACTATCTGCAAATGTTCCAAGTGTTTAGCTTCTGTCTTTGAGTAAATTAGGATGTCGTCCAAGAAGACCACCAAAAACTAGTCAAGATATTGTCTAAACACTTGGTTTATTATATCTATGAATGCTACTAGGTCATTGGTCAAACCAAAGGGCCTCACGGTGAACTCAAAGTGTCCATATCTTGTTCTGAAGTCTATTTTGTGTATATCTGACTCCTTGATTCTCAACTGGTGACATTCTAACCTAAGATCAATCTTTGAGAAATGAGTGGCTCTTCTCAATTGATCAAATAGATCGTCAATCCTCAGTAGAGGTTACTTATTCTTTATTGTAGCTTGGTTTAGCTTTCGATAATTGACACAAAGTTTCATAGAACCATCTTTCTTCTTTACAAAAAGTATAGTAGCCCCCCAAGGTGATTCACTTGCCCCAATGAGTCCTTTATCCCTGAGCTCGTCCACTTGAGATTTCACATCGATCAATTCTATGGGAACCATTATATAAGGAAGTTTGGCTATAGGGTTGGTTCTAGAGTGAAGTTCAATCCTGAACTCTAAGTCTCTAACTGGTGGTAGTCTAGGTAATTCGTCTGGGAACACATCTTCATACTTGCTAACTACTCCTAGGTCTTTGATTCTCTTTGGTTCAATAGGTTCTTCTTCAAAAAGTTCTTCGAACTCAATTTTTTACCTTGAGCAGTTCGGCATGGTTACAATTGAACTTCTCGGTAGTCTTCGCATATCTCTATTGATTTTATAGGTCTCCCCCAAAGGTAAGGTTACGATTACTCACCTTTTAAGACAATCTATATGGGCTTGGTATTGATCTAACCAATCCATCCTCAAGATTACATCATAGTCGTAGAAGGGTAAAGTACATAGATTAATTGTTAGGAGTTTCTGCCCAAATCTTAGGTCACAATTGCACATTCTATTTGACGTAACGATAGTCCTTTTCGGCATGGACACATTCAAAGTTATGGTTAGTTTTTTTGTCACAAGTTGTAACCTATCAGCTAATTCTTCAGAGATAAAAGACTTACAGGCATTCTAGTCAAATAACACTTTTACTACAACATTAAAGAATGAAAATGTACATTCTACTGTAGGAACCTAGTTTTCCTGGGCCTCAGCAGCGAACATTCTAGCGTGGTTCTACCCATGGCCTTGGTTATGTCCCTGATTACCATTCTGCTATTGTTGCCTCCCTTGAGGATGACCATTCTAACCTCCTCCTTGTGGTGGTTGTTACTGAGGAGCCTGAGCAAGTGTATTCAAGCAATTCTTGGCAAGATGACCCTTCTGTCTGCACATATAGCACAATATTGCTTCCTGCCCTGTTCTTTAAACTCATCTTTGGTCAACCTTTGTTTTCATGGTCCTTTCCCACCATTCTTACTTTTCTTCTAAGCCCTTTGATTTGTTTTATTTTCGAGCCTCTTGTTCTTCCCCCTGACCCGCTATTCCAGGTTGAGTTCTTGTTGTAGGGTTAGAGCCTTTTCCATGATGTCTTTGTACGACATTAGGCTTAGAGTTTTCACCACCTTTCGGATCTCCATCTTGAGACCCTGTGCAAAATGATTATCCTTCGTTTTCTCTTCCCTAATCAACTCTAGAAAGAATTTGGCCAGTTTAGTTAACTTTCTTTCATACTCTACAGTAGTCAAGTCTCTCTGATTCTGTTGGACAAAATCTTCCTGTAACTTACTTAGTGTCGCTTTGGGAAAGAACTTTTCATAAAAGATCTCTATGAACTTTTTTTAGCTCATTTCTTCACCATTTATGTTAGGGTCCATCCTCATCATACACCACCAACTTTTGGCTAGTCCCTTAAAGTGGTGTGTGGCCAATGCCACCCATCTAGACTCAGTTACGGTCAGGAGCTTGGGCCACCGGTGCTAAATGCTGAACTTGGATAGGTTCAAGGACTTGGTGCTGAGGCACTTGAAGCTAAAGCATTGCCAAAGGGAGTATTTGGGGTAGAACCCTCATCAGTTGATCCATGACCCTCTTAGCAACTTCATTCATCATATTCTCTATTGGGGCCTCCATGCTTGCAGGTATTTCCTGATCCTTCTGCTCTGTCTCTTCAAAAGTGGTGGATTGGGTAGCATATCTTCTTGTACCAGTCATTGTCTATAATTTTAACACATTTTCAGCATTTGCCTCATCAAACATCCATACTATCATGACTCTATATTCATGTCTCTAGGTTTTCAATTTGTTCAGTGGCCTAATAGTTTATGCTTCTGGGTTGTTTGTTCTTGGGTACAAGATTAGGTTTCATATGACATATAAACAAATCTTACAATCATATAGAAAAATCAAGCATTCTTTCCAAACAATCATACAATCATACAAGTTCACATTAGCATAGAAAAATTCCAGGCTCAAGTGACTCCTAAGCCCACTATACCTGACTCCTGAGCCCACTATACCTGACAATCCCATACCAACCAAGCATAAAAAACAAGTTCTTCCAAAGTTATCGATCATTCACCAAATATGGTTTGTTATTCTTCGAGTCTAGGCTTCCTCCATAACCTTGAATTCCTATGAGTCCCATACCACATAGAAACCAGAGTTATAGAATCTTCTCGATCTCATGTCCTGACCAAACAAGTGTTTCATTTTCACACGTCACTAGTCTCTAACTTATGTCATAAAGTTTTATGTTTTTCATCCACTGTTCCACACATATTTTTACCTACGGTCACTCCCCTAGAGCCAGGGTTTCAATCTTGGTCGACTCACAACCTCTGTCTAGTCAACACACTGCCTTTGGCATCTTTTTCGACTTCTAATTAGTTTCTTGCCCTAATTTTTCTACTTCTAATTTTCTTTTATAGAAACTAAGGATGTTCTTCAACTCTAACTTCATGTATAAGCTGGTGGGACAACCTCCAGATCGGATGGCGAGATCAAAGTCTGCTTAGCAGCCGTGTTTTCTAGGGTTGGATAACCCACCTCTCGTTTAAGGTATAGCTTCACTTGGGACAAAGCTTACCCACTATCAGATCAACTTGCAGTCCTTGTATTTAATAAAAAAAACAAGTCAAAATATATAATTTCTTTTTGAAAATACTTTCTAAAACGTTTTTCAATTTCAAAATATAAGGTAGGGCATTCTATATTCAACTCAAAGTGCAACTCAAACCTAAGTAAGTTTTTAATTCTAGCTGAGCAACTAATGCTTGAATTTGTATGTCCTAGCCCAGCACATCTACTAACTAAGTTCTGATACCCCCTTTTGTAACACACGAATCTGTGAGACTGTCAATTGGACATAACCACAAGGTGGATCGGGCCGGTATTACAATTACAAGTACACAACTTGTCTTTCTATTTCAATTGTCCCAAGCCTTATTTATTTAAGCAACATATGCCAAGGCAATTGCACAAGAGATAAGATAAAACTTTCTAATTTTTTATTCAATTAATAAAAAAGAATACATAACTCCAATCTAAATCAAAGGAAACTATTACAACGAAAATAATTTAAACTAGGGCAACATGCTCTTACATTGGAAATAAAGAGGAAACTTTCTAAAACTAAGCATTCCAAATTTCTTGCACGCTTCATCATGTGTTTAATTTCATGAAAAGATGAGAAAGGAAGGATGAGCATATAGCGCAGTGGATCATTCTTAAAAACAACTAAGTCGTTAATTCAAACTAATAACACATTCAAATTTTGAACACTAACATACATTAGGTGTTTCAAATAGTATTTTGTTTGCAGATGTAAATTTGACTGAAAGGGGGCCAAATTCCTTGGTGTTCTGATCAAAATACCTCACTTTTGGGTGGAAAGACAATTCATCTTGTCACATTCCATTGGGATTATGATCTCATGTCCATTTTTCAAGTATTTTGGGCTACACTCATCTACAGACATTGATGAGACCCATATACATTAAGTATATGTAAAGAACAGCCATAGCATCCCTTTGGGTCACTATGACAGTATGTGGTTCTTAATCTCAAAATCACTTATTTAATCTCATACACATGGATCATAAAGAAAAGAAATAAAATTCAGCAAGCTTACATGTGATATTCAGGCACAAAAACATCATAAACATGTATTACATATCAACTAGGTCTAAACATACATAATCTATCATGGCATGGTATCATGGATGTGTGAACATGACATATACATGAATCTGAAAATTTAAATCATGAATGATGGATTGAGATTAAATATGCATGATAAACTAATATTAAAATAAGAATGAGCATTAAATTAATCCAAACTACTAAAGTAAAAGTTCAAGAAATTACATCCACGCTAGTTGCTAGTTTGTAGAAAATCTGGTAGAAGTTCACTTCTCCCAAATGTCTAGCACTTCAAGCACTCTCAAAAGTACTGAATAAAATAAACTTCTCACTTTAAATTACTCAAGAACAAAAGAGAAATGAGAAGGGGTTGCCAAGAAGAGGGCTAGAATAAATTAAGATGGAAGTGTCAACTCTTGCTTTGGGATGAGAAGAATAAGAACACTAGGGGGGTTTATATAGATTTTCAGCAGTAGGGGGGGGACAATTTAGCATAAGGTCACAAAGCAACATTCTTTCACACGCTAGAGGATGGTTTTGCATGGTTTGGGAAAGTGTATCTTTCCAATTTCCCATGGCTAGCATGCTTTGGCAAGTTTGGGGATTAGGTTTTCTACTAACAAGATATGATCTATATTTGGTTTCTTATGCATGTGTGATCACAAATCAGGTTTGGAATGCTTGCAAGATCCTTCTTGGATGTCAAATTAGTTCATATTTTGGGTGCTAGGAAATTTCCCTAATTGTTTCTTTACTTGGGCATAACACTTAGTCACTTAGGAAACATTTCAATTTCCTGTAGGTGTGTTACTAATTTGGGCGTCATGGGAATATTCAAAATCAGCAACCTTTCCTTTGGACATCCAGCATATTAGAGAGCATCATATCCATGGTTGAGAAAGTTCTATTCTTGAATGCTTGTGAGTGCTTGGGACGGCTAGGGTTTCATATTGGGGATATAATGGTTATTTCCCTCACATGTGCCAAGATTAGGGTATTTTTTAATTTAGGAAACTTTCCTATTCCCCTTTTATTGGTCGTTGAACATGGATATGTTAGTGAGTATGTTATCAAACTTGTGGGACACAAGATCATGAGACTCAATGAGGGTATCTTAGAGACTTTGCATAGGGGTACAATCTTGGCGCCAAAATGAGAGCCTGGAAACTTTCCATTCTTGGTTTTTCTATTTGGCCAATCCCTTGGTTCATGGAAACTTCTTGATTTTTGCATGTTTCCTCATTGAAACTTTCTATCCTATTAGGTTGGTGGATAGGTTTGCTCATGTACCATTTCTATTCTTGGTTTTATTAAGAAACAGTTAGGGTTAGGGTTATGTGAACATGGGACATTTTTGTGTGAACATAGCTTGGGTACACATGATCATTTCTTGTATCTGCATGAGATCATTCTTTTAGGGTTTCTAAACAATAGAGACGTTTCATATATGTGCACATGCTTAGGGTAATTACACCTTTTTGGGTCCACATGAATTTAAAATAAATTTATATCTCTCATTTGGTTAGGATTTTAGCACTTTTGGGTTCACATGAATTTAATAAAAATTCATATCTTATAATTGGCTAGGTTTTTCTCTATTTTCTTTCCTAATTTAGATTCTCTTGATGCATATCAAGTAAATGAACTCTTTATTATGCAAATGAAATGAATTTTGGATGCTTATGCTATTCGAGTTCTTCACTTAAGTTCATTTCCTTTGCTTTTCTTAAATTTTACTCCCCTGAGAGATTTTTGAGAAAATTTGAACTTGCCGATTGATTCTAGAAATAAATTCGGTTTCATTTGTCATTTCTTTTTATTTAGTATAAAATTTCAGAGTATTACACTACTTATCTCACATTAGTATTGCTTCTAGTCCACTAAATGGTAAAGGTAACACCATGGGTTGGAGGGACTAGGATAGGGGCCATATGTAATACCTTGAATTCTCTATACTCAATTAAATAAAATTTATCATTTATTCAGTGAAATTTGGGGGCAAAATGAAATCGAACTCATTTTAATGCTAAATTTGGTAGGTTTCAAAACTCTCATTTAGTGACCCATAGGGACCCAAAACAATATATAACGAACTAAGGTGACATGAACAACTAATAGGACAACATATCCAAAAAATAAAACAATTGGTCAAGGTTAGAGTTTTCAGTTGTCAAACACCCTTCAGGGGGTCCAAATTAGAAAGGAATTGGCATTTAGGGTACCTCAAGGATAAAAATGACCCGAAATGAAACCGAATGACATGAACTAACAAAATGAATGACGTATCCAAAAACTTGAACAATTGACCGAGATTTGGATTTTCATTTGCCAAGTGACCTTGTGGGTCTTAAATAAGGAAAGTTTTTGAGGAAAAATCACCTTGGGCCAAACCATACATTAAAATTTGCATTAGATTCATGTGATTCCAAAACTATAGGTTACAAATCATGATTTTTTGTAAATAAGGAAAAAATTTATACTTATTTGATTTTTGTGAACTCAGGAAGTCATGGCCACTCCTAACATGTCCATGACATATGGGTGGAACACCATGATCATGCGCACCCTACCATACCCAAATCTCCATGGAATGTGTCCATCATTTGAATTCATGAAAAGTGATCCCATACGCCATACAACTAATCATGTATGCCCACACCTACTCAAGGAATGAGATGTCGCATAGGAATTGGAAAATCCAAGAAGAGTGATTCCATGTACACCATATTTGATCATGTACACCATGTCTTATTTGTGCTAAACCGGCCCATATGTAAGTGTGTGTGTGAGCACACATGCAAACAACTAAAATTAGAAGGATTTGAAATTTGAAACATGCTTTTAAAACCCTAGCCATCCTCATGCTCACACAAGAAATCAAAATAGGAAAGTTTCCTCCCCTCAACTTGACACCAAATCAAGGGAGATTCCACATGCAATGAGCCACTTTAGAGTTTGAACTGAATTGGGAAGTTTTCTTGAGCTTAGATTTGAATATTACCCATCAAGTTTGATTGCATACTCTCCTTGCTCGACATCCAAGTATAAAGAAAGAGAAATCATTCCATGTGTGTTGGTTTGATGAACAAGCAAGGGAACCAAATAAGAACGTTTTTTGAGCAAGATCGTATCTAAAGGAGGACATCCCAACTGAGATTAGTATGATTCTAAGTCTAAAAATATTCTCTAATATTAATTAAGAAATAGGCTAGAGAATCAAATATTAGCTCATGAGAATTTCACCAGCTTGAGTGGGCCAATGAACACACTTGCCCTATTCAACCCTCCCGTCCACCTTGGATTGGAAACTTGACCAAACCTTGTGAGCTGTCCAAGCTACCCAAACCATCCCCCTTGTGCTCATGAACACTTATAAAAATCCCCTCTTGATCATATTCATCTTATTCCAAAGCAAAGAGTTGACACTTTCCTCTTTGCTTGTTCTTGCCCTCTTCTTGGCACCTCGTCCCACTTCTCTTTTCTCTCTTGTATGAGAAGTTCTTATTTCAGTATTTTAGAGAGTTGTTGAAGTGGCTTTTGTTGGTGGTCAAAAGTTCATGAAGTTTTGAAAGTGGTAGATAAGAGGAGCCTTTGCCGGATTTAACAAGAAACTCGAATTATGGTGGAGGGGATTTCTTAAGCATCTACTTTGCTATTTTAAGTTTCTAGCATGTTCAATCTCGTTTAAATTCTAATTTTTAGCATATTTTATTTTAATTTCAGCATGAATGATCATATTTTAATTTCAGTTCAACATATTTTCATGTTTTAGTTATTCATGATACCTTGCCATGCCTAGATTCTATGCTTAGGTTTATTTTGAAGTTTCAAGCATGCTATGTGTTGTTTCTATGCTTTCTTGAACGTTTAAATTCTGAAATTTATCATGTTGATTTTATTTCATGAATATGTGTAATTAAATATGAGAGATTGAAGATAAGAACCATGTACTATCATAGTGATCCGTGGGGATGCTATGGGTGTTCTTATCACATACTTGGAGTATGTGGTTGCGGGATGTAACTAAAGGATACTTGATACGTGGCATCCAATGGAAAGTAATGAAAGATTTGTCTTTCCACCCTAATGAGGGGTATCTAAAATAACAACATCATGGGAATAGACCTCTTTTTAGTCTTAACGTCAACTACAACCAAAAAGTTGCGTGAATCGCTTAATGCATAAGAAATGTTTGAATTTGGATGTGCTATTGATTTAAAATGGTAACTTAGTTGTGTAATGAATGATCCACAAGGCTATGTGCTCACTCCTTCTTTTTATTTTTCAGGAAATTGAATTACTTGAAGAAGTCTATTTTTAGAAAGTTTATAGTGTAAGGGCATAGGGTCCCAAATTTTGAATTAAAGACTTCTGCTAAATTTTATTTTTGAATTTTAGAGTTAAGTATTCAATCTTTAGAATTGATTCAAGAATTTAATCTTTTTATTTTATTTGAATGAATAAAGATTTGAAGTTTTCCTTTATTCACTTATATTATCTCGTTGAATGTTAAACTCGATGGAAGTGTATTCATGAGTATTTCAATAAGTATTAGAATAAAGGAATTAAGATGCAAGTTGTGTACTTGTAAATGTAACATAGGACCCAACCCAACTTGTGGTTTAGCTTAAATATATTTCTATGGGGTTTGGGTATTACACCATAGTCAATCTCTTCTTCAGTTCTTAGAATGATTGTCATGGTTCTCATCCCAATTGAACTTAACTCCCTTCCTAGTTAGCTTGGTCATAGGTTCTACTAGCTTGAAAAAGTCTTGAATGAATCTTTGATAGTATCCAGCTAGGCCTAAGAAACTCCTGATCTTTGTAACTATCCTTTGTTGCTTCCAATCTATGACAACTTTAACCTTCTTTGAATTTACAAAGATGCCTTTTGCTAACACTATGTGGCCAAGGAACTTGACCGTCTTCATCCAGAATTCACACTTGTTGAACTTCTCATATAATTAGTGCCTTTTGAGGGTCTCCAATACTATCTGCAAGTGTTCCAAGTGTTCAGCTTCTGTTTTTGAGTAAATCAAGGTATCCAATACTATCGTCAAGATATTGTCTAAACACTCAGTTTATTGAATCCATAAATGCTACTAGGGCATTGGACAAACCAAAAAGCATCACGGTGAACTCAAAGTGTCCATATCTTGTTCTGAAGGTCGTTTTGTGTATATCCAACTCGCTGACTCTCAAGTGGTGATATCCAGACCTATGATCAATCTTTAAGAATAGAATGGTTCTTTTCAATTGATTAAATAGGTCATCAATTCTCGGTAGAGGGTACTTATCTTCTGTAATACCCTAAATTATCTATACTCAATTAAATAAAATTTATCATTTATTCAGTCAAATTTGAGGGAAAAATGAATTAGACTCATTTCAGAACAAAATTTGGTAGGTTCCAAACTCTCATTTAGTGCCCCTTGGGGACCCAAAACAACTTGAAATGAAGTAAGGTGATATAAACCAACTAATGGGGCAACATATCCAAAAATTAGAACAATTGGTTGAAGTTAGGATTTTCATTTGCCAAATGCCCTTCAATGGGTCCAAACTAGAATGAATTGGCATTTAGGGTACTTCATGCAATCAAAATGACTTGAAAGGAAATGGAATGACATGCTCACAAAATGAATGACATATCTAAAAATCAAAACAATTGGCCTAGATTTGGATTTTCATTTGCCTAGTGACCTCAGTGGCTTTTAAATAAGGAAAGTTTTTGATGGAAAATCACCTTGGGCCACACCATACCTTGAAATTTGCATGAGGTTCATGTGATTCTAAAACTATATATTATAAATCATAATTTCTTGTAAATAAGGAAATATTAATTTTTGTTTAAGTTTTGTTAATCCGTGAAGTCATGGCCACCCCAAATATGTGCAAGTGACATTGGTGGAACACTATGATCGTGTGCACCTTACTCTACCCAAAGCTCCATGGGATGTGTCTATCATTTGCATTCATGAAAAAAAATCTCATATGCCATACAATTGATCATGTATGCCCACACCTACCAAAGGAATGAAACTTCCCATAGGAATTGGAAAATCCAAGAAGAGTGATTTCATGTACACCATATTTGATCATGTATACCATACCCCATTTGTGCTAAACCGGCCCACATGTGTGTGTCTATGTGTGTGTGCAGACATGTGAACAACCCAAATTAGAAGGGTTTGAAATCTGAAATGTGCACCCAAAAACCTAGCCGTCCCATGCACATAAGTCAAGAAAACCAAAATAGAAACTTCCTTTTCTCCCCTTTTGTGCCAACTCATGTGTGTATACTAAAGGGTGCACCATACTTGGAGTTTGAACTATTTAGTAAGTTTCTTTAAGCTTAGATTTGCATATTAGACTATGATATGACATCCCTTCAAGTTTGATTGCATGCTCCCCTTGCTTGACGTCCAAGTATAGAGAAATAACAAGCATTCCATGTGTGTTGGTGTGATGAGCAAGCAAGGAAACCAAATAAGAAAGTTTTATGAGCAAGATCTTATATAAAGGAGGATGTCCAACCTGAGATTATCATGATTCCAAATCTGAAGATATTCTCTAATATTAATTAAGAAATAGGCTAGAGAATCAAATATTAGCTCATGAGAATTTTGCAAGCTTAAGTAGGCCCATGAGCACACTTGCCCTATTCAAGCCTAGCCGTCCACCTTGGTTAGGAAAGTTACGTAACTTTTTGAGCTACACAAGATGCCCTAGACATCCACTAAGTGCTCATGAACACCTATAAATATCCTCTTGCTCACATTCATTTCATCCCAAAGCAAAGAGTTGACACTTCCGTCTTTGTTTGTTCTTACCCTCTTCTTGACACTTCTTCTCACTCTCTTTTGTTTCTTGTGTGAGAAGTTCTTATTTTACTATTTTAGAGAGTTGTTGAAGTAATTTTGTTGGTGGTTATAAGTGCTTGAAGTTCTAAAAGTGGTAGATAAAGGGAACCTTTGTTTTATTCTACAAAAAAACCCAAATTAAGGTGGAGAGGATTTCTTGAACTTCTACTTTGCTCTTTCAAATTTCTAGCATATTTATGCTCGTTTAAATTCTAATTTTTAGGATTTTTTTATTTTAGTCTTAGTATGTTTAATCTTATTTTAATTTTAGTTTTGCATATTTTTTTCTTGTTTTAATCACTTATGAGAGCATAACATGCTTAGAATCCATGTTTAGGATTTAATTCAATGTTTCAAGCACGCTATATGATGTTTTCATGCTTTCTTGATTGTTTAAAAATCATAAATTTATATTATGAATTTCTTTTATGATTATGGAATCTTAAACATAAGAAAGTGAAGATAAGAACCACATATGGTCATAGTGACCCGTATGGGTGCTATGAGTGTTCTTAACACATCCTTGGAGTATGTGGTTGCATGGCGCAACTAAGAGATACTTGGTATATGGCCTCCAATGGAAAGTGACAAAGAAATGTCTTTCCATCCTAAAGAGTGATATTTAAGTTAAGAATATCAAGGGAGTAGAACCCCTTTTAGCCTTAACGTCAACTACAACCAAAAAGTTGTTTAAAACACTTAATGCATAAAAGTGTTTGAATTTGGATGTGTTATTGATTTAAAATAGTAACTTAGTTATTTAATGAATGATCCATTGGGCTATGTGCTCATCCCTTCCTTCTATTTTTCAGGAAATTAAATTACATGAAGACTATAGATTTTTGAAAGTCTACTTTTTGAAAGTTTATATTATAAGGGCATAGTGCCCCAAATTTTGAATTAAAGACATTCGTTGAATTTTATTTTTGAATTTTAGAGTTATGTATTCAATCTTTGGATTTTATTCAAGCATGTAATCTTTTTATTTTATTTGAATGAATAAAGATTTGAAGTTTTTCTTTGTTCACATGCATTACCTTGTTGAATATTAAACTCAATGTAAGTATATTTATGAGTATTCTAATAAGTGTTAGAATATAGGAATTACGAAGCAAGTTGTGTACTTGTAAATGTAACAAAGGACCCAACCTATCTTATGGTTGAGCTTAAACCTATTTCTAGGGGGTTGGGGTGTTACAAAGGTAGTATCAGAGCCTAGACATAAGTTGCTAGGCCAAAATTAAAAAGTTTCCTTTGATACAAAGGTGGTATAAGAGAGCCAAGGCTTTAGGAGCCTTGAGCTAAAATTAGAAAGTCAATCAGTGGCCATTTGACTATAATTAGAAACTCAAATTAGGGTTTTATTTTGAATTGAATTAAATCTTCAATGCCTTGGGTTAGAATTAGAAAGTCAATTAGTGGTTGTTTGACTAGAATTAGAAACTCAAATTAGGGTTTTAATTTGAATTGAATTGAATCTTGAATGCCCTAACTTCTATTTTGAAATTGAAAAAAAGTTTTAGAAAGTCTTTTAGAAAAGAAAATAAACATTTTCAAAACGTTTTGTTTGGATACAAACACCATAAGTTGAGCTCATAATGGGTAAGTCTTGTCCTGAGTAAAGCTAAACATTGAAGGGAGGTAGGTTATCCCGCCCTAGAAAACATGGTTGCTAAGTAGACTTCGGTCTCGCCGCCCAATCTAGAGGTTGTCCCACCAACTTGTATGAGTAGTCTGAGTTGAAGAACACCTTTACTTTCTATAAAAAAAATAGAAGGTGGACAAGGAATCAAATAAAAGTCGAAAAAGATGCCAAAGGAGGTATCTTGGCTAGACTAAGGTTGTAAGTCAACTAGACGAAACCTTAGGTTTAGGGGAAAGACCTTTGGTAGAAATGTGGTGTAGCCATGGTTGGCATAGTGGATCAAAAGTATAAATCTTTAGGACATAGGCTAGAGACTGAAACTTGTATGAAAACAAAAAATTGTTTGATCAGGACACGAGACCAGGAAGCTTCTATATCTTTCGGTTTCTATGTAATATGGGTTGCATAGGAATTCGAGGTTATGGAGGAAGCCTAGACTCGAAGAATGATGGACCATGTGTGGTGAATGATCGATAACATTGGCGAAATAGGTTTCTCTATGCTCGTTGGTATGGGACGGTGGGGTATAGTGGGCTCAGAAAGCTTAGTTATCGAACAATTTGCAAAATTTTTTGAGTGTAGCTCTGTTCTAGATGAAAGCCTAAGTGGAAGGAAAAAAGCGGTATGAAACACTTGAACTTAAAATCTTAGGCAGAAGCTCGAAACCTTGTTGTGCTAGCTTGATTGAACGATTGTATGATATGCATGTTTTATTGTTTATTTACTTTGAGACCAAATCCTTTGCCCATGCGTGAAAAGAACCTAGAATAAAAACTTTTAGGCCACTGAACAGATTGAGAACCTAGAGACATAAATTTGGAATCATGATAGTATGAACGTTTGACGAGGCAAATATTCACAACCTACTCAAATTGTAGAAAATGGCTGGAGCAAGGAAGTATGCAACCCAATCCACCACCTTGGATGAGACTGAGCAACGGGAACAAGAGTTACCTACTGGAATAGAGGCACGAATGGAGTCCATGATGAATGAGATGTCACAAAGAGTGCTGGATCATCTATTGAGAGAACTTCCACAAATAATCCCTTAGGTGGCTCCATAGCTTCAATGTAACACCCCAACCCCCGTATCATTAAGCATTGGACCATCCACCGTTTTTCTTGACAGTGGACTAAACCAAACGGCGGGTCGGGCCAGTGCTACTTTACAAGTGACACACACTTGACATTCCATTTTTCAATATCTCATGTCTATGAGTGATTTAAAGAACATATCTTTTCATAAATACAAGACAATATTAGGAGATA